>JACXGI010002922.1:0-46327 GCA_016801175.1 Esox masquinongy
ACAGTGCCAAAGCTACCAGTACCTGGTTTAAGGACCATGGTATCCCTGTTCTTAATTGGCCAGCAAACTCGCCTGACCTTAACCCTATAGAAAATCTATGGGGTATTGTGAAGAGGAAGATGCGATACGCCAGACCCAACAATGCAGAAGAGCTGAAGGCCACTATCAGAGCAACCTGGGCTCTCATAACGCCTGAGCAACGCCACAGACTGATCGACTCCATTCCACACCGCATTGCTGCAGTAATTTAGGCAAAAGGAGCCCCAAACAATTATTGAGTGCTGTACATGCTCATACTTTTCATGTTCATACTTTTCAGTTGGCCAACATTTCTAAAAATCCTTTTTTGTATTGGTCTAAAGTAATATTCTAATTTTCAGAGATACTGAATTTGGGATTTTCATTAGTTGTCAGTTTTAATCATCACAATTAAATGAAATAAACATTTGAAATATATCAGTCTGTGTGTAATGAATGAATATAATATCCAAGTTTCACTTTTTGAATGGAAATGGTGAAATAAATAAACTTTTTGATGATATTCTATTTATATGACCAGCACCTGTAAGTGGTATCATTAGTTTGTCTGAGTAGCTATGTATGAAATTATGCAGAATCCACAAGTATCTCCCTAAAATAAAAACATAACATTAACCATGCAATAATGTTTTCACTATGATAACCTACACAACAGGGCTCAAAAGTATTAGGTAACAATACCTGCAGTGCTTTGACAAGTGCTCCATTTTTGCCAGCTTCTCCCACAAGAACAACTCTGGTTTCGACCCGAGGCAGCATCTCTAAAACAGAATACACAGGACGAAAGACTCAGTAAATCTCCAAGGTAATGTAAAAGCAATCATAGAAAGAAGTCCTTCCTGTTTTGAGTGACAGCCTCAGGTAAAAGGCAGTTAAAATCACATTGATTGAGGGTAGGGGAAACTCTTGCCTTCCATGTCTTCAGAGCCCAAACCTAGGAATACATCCTTAGTTGTCTCAGCCATCCTGGAGTCATACACAGAGCAGTCCACCAGAAGGCTCCGAGCTGTCCCCAAAGTAACTATGCTGCTGTCAGCCATGGCAGTGTGACAAGGGTGGTGTCACAGTCCTGTCCAAACAATCCAAAGTTAGGAGTGAGACCTTGGGGGAGGGGGTCAACTCCCAAACCAGTTGGAATGAAAATGATGGAAATAAATATTATTTTGAGTCTGAACTGGCAAGGTTTGAGACTACCAACACACCCAACTTCCGTGGAGGTGTGTTGCTGGTTTGGTGCACTGTCAACGGTATATTGAAGAACAAGTTGCCACATTAAATGTGTTTGATGGCTAAATTTAAGCATTGTTAACTAACCATCTACGTGCACATTGGTGTCCGAGTTAGGTGGATCAATAATAAACCAGGTAAACTAAACGGTTAGCTGGCTAACGACGTTAGTTCGACGTAACTAAACGTCAGCAATTTTCAGGTTCGGTGTCCAGATTGGGTGTTCAGCCTTACCGTACATTTTGGGTGTTCAGCCTTACCGCAAACGAAATGCCCCCGTCCACCAACAACGTTGGATTAATTTACACACAGTACCGAGTTACAAACTAGCAAAAAGCGCAAATGTCTGAGTGAATTCACAATTAACGTAACGTTATAGAAACTGTGTCAAAGGCTGAGTGGCTATTTGGAAAACGCAACCAGACTGGATAATGCAGTTAGCTAGCTATAGTACAGGCGTACATAGCACAAAAACGTGTTAACAAACTTTACCTGAATAACTAACATTAATCAACACGCTTACTTGGTTAATTAGGTGCTACCTAACTAGCACGCAAAGGCTGTAATTACCTTCTACAGCTTTGTTAATTAACTAATGTTATGTAAACTATTAATATATAGAAGACGAAGAAATAAAACATTAAATGACTTACCTTTGGAAGTAACAAAAAATACTCGTAGGTTACAGCGGTAAACTGGCTAGTCGACCAGTTCAGCTAGCTATATTGCCGCTAACACTGCTATCTCCGGCAGACTTATATTTATCCTATCTCTAAAACTATCTATAACTACTTATAGTGCAAAAAAACAACATTTGTGTAATCCCTGTTTTAAATTTTAGTTAATGCATATTGAGAACGCGAAATTAAATTTGATTATCTAGATTAAATAAATTGTTTGTCAGCCTAATCCATTTTGTTTTGGTCATTGATTGTACTGTATCCCTCTGAACTGAATTCAAAAAGCAGGGCAAACAAGGTGGCTGTAATCTGATTGGACGACAATGGGAAAGCGAGAGCTGAAGCGGCAATACACGGTATGTGATTGGCTCGTGGATTCAAACTACGATGCACACATGAAGATGGACAGAGGAATGGTATTTCACGGTCCACCTTTTGCACATAATTATGCTCGTTAATATCGTGCTTCCCGCGGTGAACTAAGTGAAACAAATCTCAGCGGGGAAACATTAAAATATAAGATTAGAAATTACCTTCGATTTTTTTTTATGAAGACAAAGGGGCATTAAAGGGGCATTATGTGTATGGTGGCATAATGCTGCCATGAAAAAAACGAGGTCGCTTGTACTAAAAATATCTTTATTTTTGTTTACTTATCCACATATGGTTTATTTTCGTCCTTGCTGTCAAAAGAAGCTTAGATTGTCGGTTTGCTTGACTTAATCAACTTTTATTTTCTCGTTTAGAGGCAATGGGAGATATTGATTGGCATCATCTCTTTTCTTGGTGTCACTACGATCTGGCCCAGGGGTTTGTCGGTGATGTTGATGTTGGTCAACATATTTGCTTCAATTAGCTCTACAAAAAATATATTTGCGTTTATTTAGCAAATATTGATAAAAGTAAACTTGTCCTATATATATTTACACAGTTATCAAAATGGCTGTGTGTCATAAGCCTTCATGAAACACAGACCTTATTTGAAGGGAAAATGAAAAACAAGTGAAAATATGAAAACCAAGTGAACAAAAATGTAACTTCAGTTTTCTGGCCGTAGACAGTAGGGTTTGCTCCAAAATGTTATGATATTTGGAGCTATTTATTATTCCCCCTGTCCTGACCAGAGACCCTGTCCCCACTAAAGATAACAGCCCCATAGCATGAAACCACCGTCTTTAACAGTAGGTACTGTGTACTTTAAAAATGTATCCCCTACGTTTTCTCATGAACTGATTACTCTGTCATATCATGGTTTCTCAACATTATGAGTATGACTGTGCATTTATTGCCTTGCAATACGTTTATAGTTAATTAGGTGTAGCCCAGATCACATTAATAATGATAAATTATGACAATGTTTAATAGCAATTATTTTATATATAGTTAATGTATTTTGGACTAGCATACCTTCAGCTTTCCTCGATATTGGTTTAGTCAATTTTTTGGTAGGACTCTGAAGGTTTTTACTGTATAAGATATTTTAGCTCAGACTTTCAGTGGTTGTTTTGTGGCTGGGGAAATGGTTAGCTGTTTCAAATTTAAATTGTCTTTTTTCCATTCTCTAGTAAAAAATCAACACCAATTTTGCACTGGACCTCTGGACCTCTTAGCTTCCATACACAATCGTGTATATCCAGTACCAACAAGTCACAAATACGTGGTGAAAAAATTGTGTTGGCTTGGACAAAACATATCTTTTGGAATTAAGGCCAAAAAGTTGTACCTTGGTCTCATCAGACCATAACACATTTTCCCACATGGTTTTGGGAGATTGAATGTATTATTGCAAAACATATACAGGCTTGGATGTTATTTTTAGTGAGATTTGGCATGTCTTTTGCCAACCTACCCACAGCTCAGACCTGTGGAGAATACACATAATGGTTGTTATATGTTGGGAGCACCTAGTTCTTGCCAAAACATCCTGCAGCTCCTTTAAGGTTCTTGTTGGTCTCTTGGTAGCCTCCTTAATGAGCTTTCTCCTTGCCCTGTTTATTTTCTTGCCACCATTTGTCAAGAACTTTCCAGTTTTCCATGATATATGTAATGCCTTGATACTCTTTTATATCCCTCCCCTGATCTGTACCTTTCTGATTTTTTGATAGTTCCTTTTGAATCATGGCTCCATTTCTGCAGAAACCTTCAAGAAAATATAACAGAACCAGGTGATTTCATTTAGGAATAATCAGAATCACAGAGTAAATGTCAGGTGATGGCTAATTACCTTTGTACATGATTTGGAATGTGATTGGTTATATCTGGACAAAGTTACAAACCCTGCTACATGCACTTACGCAACAAAGCCATCTTTGTTTTATCAGAATTGTTGGAACACATTACTGTATTGACACCATTTTCACTCAATTAAAGGTTAGGTTCATATTATTTTTTTGGAGGGGATGATCAAATGTTTTTTTGTTCAAATGTATGAAGTAATTAATATATACTGTTCTTGATTAGTTGCAAAATAATTTAGAGGCTTATCAGTTATAGTCAATTAAATTAGTATGGCATTTGCAGAGCTGCTCTGAAATTCAACCTGTTCCTGTCAGCGTTGTAATGTAGCCTCCCTATGTCTACCTCTTTGAACTACCCAAGATTCCCTTGTGTCATCACTGAGAGTTTGTTCCGGGGGGCAGATGCTGTTTAATTCCTCCCAGGCCTTTCTGGCTGCGGTGCAGAGTTTGTCTTCACAGGGCCTCTGAAAACCTTCACCAAGCCAAAAGGACAAAGTGATACGCACAAGCAAGTGCTTTACTCTTTCTCAGTTTTTTTGCCTCACGTCCCAGCTCCTATATGCCTGTCACATCTTCAGCTCTTTGTGCCAACTCTTCTCTGCCATGGTATTTCCATCTGGAGCTTGAAAGACAGTGGAACAAAGCTCAGTGAAGCCTTACCTTGCCATCCATAACAGTCTTCCCGTTAGACATTCCCAATTTCTACTACATTGGCTGTAATGGGACAAAATTTCAAATTGCAAAGATGAGCACCAACTTCAGTACAATTGTGATGCACAAGTCACATTTTTTGGAACACTATATAGAAGTCAAAATGTCGGTGTATTGTAAGCCAATTGAAACTAAACAGACCAGAAGTCAATGGAATAATGATAAAATGAAAAATGTTTGCTTCCTTTACATCGACAGTATTTAATACTAAAGAAAATATGGATAAGAAATGTTTCAAATTGTGCGTGTAAAATTGTGTTGTGTAAAAACAATGTAAAGATATTTGTTGATGTACTTAGATGGCATGTTTTGGTTGAGGGTGAACATGTCTGTGAAGGAATTGACAAAATCTGTCATTTTGAAGTGCTATGAATAATGCTATTTCCTAGATGTCACTGGTACCAGAGACTAAATATTTTGAGCATTTTAAACTTTATAATGAGCACGTCTTTAAAATATAATTCCATTTAGTAGAGGAAAGCAGATAAAAAGTTAGTACCAGTCACCAACTGAGGGAATAGATTATACTTAAAGTCTAACATTAATGGCTCTCTTCCTCCCCTTGAGGGAGTAGCAATGGGTATGCTGGAATTATAATGATGTAGTGTGCTGGCTGGGTTGTGTAACATATACCTGAAAAGCATTTGATCAATGTAGAAAATTTACCAGTAATTTACCAAAGATACTAGAATCTTTAGTACATTTCTTAATTACTGCGATTTAGGTAATTTACTTTTGATTAATTTATACAAAATGTACTGTCTGTCTTTCCATATAGTCCACAAACACAGCATCTACTCTTCTAACTACTGTCAATGTTTTGATGCCAAAACATTGACAACAAATACATATTGACTTAGACAACTAAATAAGTGCAAAAAACAAATATTTTTAATGCTGAAACCATCCCATTAAACATTGATTCATTGAGTGAATGGTTTATATTTTAAATAATATTCTACAGCTTTGTCATTCTACATTTTATTTTCAAATCATGTAATTTGATTATTTCACATTTTACATGTGATAAGGCCACACAGTGGGCCAAAGAAAATGAGGGAACCCATGTCTTTGTTCTGAATAGATAACATGAAATTGTTTGAATAGATAAAATGAAAATGCCCAGCAATATACCCATCCCTTTGCAACCATACAAAAGACCTCGAATAAGTACATCTGGTTTTCAAGATATGTATATTATATTTATAAATGGTAAAGAAAGCTAATTTACATTTATCACTTACAGTACATAGATGATGGTCCATAGAAAACAGTCACAATTTCATTCTGATTTCAATGTAGCACAGCCTTAAATCATTTTAAATCCGACACTTCTGCCTGAAAAAGCAATCGCTTTTTGCTTTGTGAAAATGTATTGTCTTTTGGCGGACTTCAACAACATCTTACATACTGTCTGCAGAGACCCTGTCTCAGAGATTAACAAGACAATAAAATTGATTGTGAAAAGAATCAAGACGTATTTTTTACGTTACATCATCAGGATTTACTACACTAAATCTAGTTACCTCTGCTTTGTGCACATGATAACTTTTAATGTCTTCCAGTTCTTAAACATGTAAAATTGTAAACATTAGAACACAGAAGTATTCCTTATTGGGCATTCAGAAGACATTGAATCACATTTACATGATACAACAAGTTAAGTGTTATTGGGTACCCAAAATTAACCTGGGTACAAAAGGGTCAAATAAATAAATAAATATATTTTTTTGTGGTTGCAATACAGATTTTTGATGCTCTCTATACTAAACAAATGTTATACTGTATCCATATACAATCTCAGGTATGTTGTTATACAATGTCTAGGGCATTCACTGCCATTCTATGGCTTAGAAACATCGATAAATACAAAATTCACATGATTAACAATTGAGGGATCTTAAGTCAAATCATTGATGGTAAAGCCAGCTCTTAAATAAACATAACAGTTCAATATTCTATTTTGGGCTACAGCATATAGCCATACAATTTCAAACTGGCTGTACAGTAAATTTTGAATAGTATTGTTTTTACAACGGTAGCACATTATTTTAATGTAGATTAATTAAATATAAAATATGTTCATGCTATGTTCAATGCCTATAACCATAAGCTACTTTTCTTAAGCCACTGTAAGATGCTATTTCATGAGTGAATTCACTACGATGAACCCAGGACATACATTTCAGATAATGCCACAAGAGAGAGGCAGAAGTCAAAGTCTGAAAGATGGCGTCAATACATTTACAATGATCAGATGGAAATTTATAGTTGTAGAATAGTTACACACATAATACAAATATTTTACATTAGTAAGGAATAAGGATCTTCAAAATTGTTGTTTTAAAGGAATATTATCTCTTGCAGGATGAAAAATCCCCTCAGTCATTTATAAAACAACTGAACTACAGGGTGTGGACAAAATAAAAGAAACACCTAAAATAATAATAATTTCAAGGACCTAATAAAGAGTAGGACCAACCATTGCCTTCAGTACAGCTCCAATCCTTTTAGACAAGGCCCGAACTGTGTGTAGTGGGATATTGCACCATTCTTCAAGAAGAAAAGCCTCCAGTTCTTTGAGGGATGAAGGAAGTGAAAATAATACTTCACACTCTATGCTTCAGAACTTCTCATTAAGGCTCATTGATGTTCAGATCTGGTGATTGGGGAGGCCATGGAAGGCATTTGACGTCACCCTGGTGTTCATAAAACCACTCTTGAATTTGTTCAGCAGTGAGTGTGGAGTCATTAACATCCAGGAATACAGGAACATCATGAACACTGTTTGCACCATTATACAACCATGTAGAGCAATCATCAGACATAATGACTCCCACAGGATGGCTGCCCATACCATTACGGATCCCCCACCATGTTCAGCAGTTGGCAGCAGACATTGTGGGCTGAAGGCATCCTTTGGCTTTCTCCAAACAAAAAAACGTGCGGATGTAGGAAATAGGACAAAATTAATCATCAGACCATATTACATTTTCCCATTGCTCAGGGGTCCATGTTTTGTGCTCCTAACACCAAGTTAAGTGTCTTTGTGTGATGGCCTTGTATAGTAGTGGTTTCCGAATGGCAGTCCTTCCATAAATTCCAGCTTAGTGAAGCTCACAACAAACAGTTTTTGTTGAGGCTGGGTCACAGACATACTGAGCCAGTTCTGGTCATTTTTGAGACTCTGCTTTTGGGACATTGAACAACTATCCTGATAAGTATCCTTGTTGGTTAGCTTCGACTTGAGAACAATGTTCCTCATTGTCGTGGCAATTTGTCCATGTTCGGCTTATGGTGTCATGGTTTTATAGACTGTTCCCCTTTAAACATTGAATCATTTTGCAGATTTTGTGACTGATGTACCTGCATCCCGGTCACTAAATGCAGGCCTCTTTGGATATCTGTTAGTTGCCTCATGATGCTTTGAAAATTACATTATCAAAGTGCTAATTATCACACCTCTTTTATAGCTGACATATGTATTGCTAATTGGAAATCAACATAATGTGACCTCTGCAACTGAGTTTGTAATTGTGGTTTAGTTACTTCAATATGTTCTTTTATATGTGGTCTTGTTATTTTGTCCACCGACTATAGCAGGCAATTCAGCAGGACAACAGCAAAAGTTGACAGAATCTTATATTTTAAGGACTTTCAAAGTATGAATACAATCAAGCCTGTCTCCTATCTTGTCTATAGGTTAAGGATATGTGCCTTAATGTAGGGAGGTCCAGTTCCTATGGTGGTACTTCATGGTCCACTGTGTCCTGGTCATGATGACACTCCACACGGTTACCTCATAAAGCCACAGGAGGGAGTGTGTTGTGCAGCAAAGGCACAGCAGAGCTCTGACAGAAATGACAAACAGACCAACTTCTAGGGTTTGAGATGTGGCAAACCGGTGGTGAAAGTATTTTTCTTTAATATTGGCAGCTGAAGCAGGGCAACACGGGCATATTTTCAGTCTAGCATAGCAGCAACAGACGTTTGACTGGAATTCAGACGTGAAGCTCTCTGTCTGAGCACAGCATCTAAAATATCCTCCTGAACTGTGAAGTTAGTTGGTCAACCGGCATGTTTCAGAACCTCATGGCCAAATGGTCCATCAAGCTTATCTGCTGTCCTGAGTTAAATGTCCTCACGTACTGTTTTCATTTTCCTCTGAGTCAGACAGAGCTGCTGTGCACATGTCACTGAAGATATCTGGAATGTAAGGAAAAGCAGAGTTAGACATACACTGACATGCAATACATGGAAGCTAGCATCTTATGTAATGGAGGCCAAGCAACAGGCGAGTTGGCAATGGTGATTTATGGGATTCAAACAACACCATCAGTCTTTTTAGAAAGGGGCTGCATAGCCTGGATCCAGTGACTGACCGAACAATAGTGTTTAGACAGCAGTGTCAGAAAAAGGACATGATGGCTGCACAATATTAAGATCAATATTGGTTTGTGCTTCCATTACATTTTATAGGAACTAACCAGGATGCTGCTGAAATGCTGCTTATAAGCAAGTGGTTTCAAGTCAGAAAGCCCAGAGCAAAAAACTGTCTACTGCACAAGCATGGAACTCTTCTAGAATAACATTAGATGGCATTCCTCTTGTCGCAGCTTGAGAGAGCAGTTTTTATAAAAGACAGAATGCAAAGACAAGCGAGGAGGCCGCAAACTGAACACTTCAAGGGAAGGCTAAACTGAGTAAGGGATGGGGAGAGAGAGAGCATGCTGCAATGGATGACATCATGCTCTGCTTGTTAACCGTTGCCTGTTAACAGCCAAAACCTTAGTTACCCATTACCCTCCCCTGAAGCACGCATCCCACCCAATCCCCCAGCACAGAATCAAACTGCTGCTGGTGAGTGTTTTTCTCGCAATGCAAGGAATGCCTCATAATTTTACAGTGGATGTTGGTTAGTCAGAAATACCAGTGTTACTGTATGAATGATCTCCTTCTGCTGTCTGCAATATACTGGGCGGTACCAGACCTGTCTTCTGAGTAATAAGATTCTTGACTAGCCTAAAACATGAAAGAGAACGCAGGCTTTAATGGAAAGGCTGGTGTAGGCCGTCGCCCTGGAATAGAAATGATCAGAGAGTGAATGAGAGTTAGATTACCGCCACTGGGAGTGCTGGCGGGACCTTAGGAGTGTAACATCTCTCATATTTACATAATATTTGATCAGGAGTTCTGTCTGTGATCTTGACTTTGAACTGTCAAGTCCAAAGTTTCCGTTTTTGACACCTTGTGTCATACGACGGAGAAGGTGCGCGTTTGTGTATTCATCGGTTGTGCTGCTGCTTTGCTGCGGCTTCTGACAGTCGACTCTGTCCATGGAGCCTCTGCACTGCTTCATATGTGTATTTAATCCGCTAGCTGTCTGAACACTCTGAAGGCTCAGCAGCTGGAGCTGTTCCTGGCAGAACAACCACTCTCTGGCTTTGGCCTGCTGCAAACCATTCACATGCTAATTTAATGAAAGGGCTTAGCAGGTGCACCGGCCCCATTTCTCATGTAAATATTCTGTCAACAGTGAGTGGGCCGGGGACATACTGTAGCCCACATGTGGATTCTAGGTGTAACACTGAACACCTTAACTGTATTTCTGGTGTGAATAAGACCATTGCCCTAGCTCTTGGGCACACTCTGCGAACACTAACACAAATGGGTGAACCGGATTTCAGTTCGAAGAACTTAGCACTTATCATAAATAGAGTTACACCGAGTTGTGGGATGTTCTCCACATTGTATGTTGACTTTCATCCATGAAAAAAAAATTCATATCACAGACGGCTGAAGAGGGGAGGAGAGAGGGTTTGTGTGAGACGTTTTAGTACCCAGAAACCAAAGATGCAAATGGTTGAAGACGGTTTTAAATGATGAAATATGCATGAGGTGATGAAATGTGAGCATATTCAAAGCATTTTTTAAGTGCAGTTTTAATCTAATGGGGTATTAGTCACCCATAAATGCACTGCGAAAGCTTGTGTGAAACCACAATCCCTCTCTCATCCACCCTAGCTTGCAATAGATTTTGGAGGCCATTCCTGTGAGAAGGCAATAACTGCTGCTCATACAGTAGTTGTGGGATGAATCAAGCAGAAGGATCTATTATTCATTTAGACATTGTGCTTTCATTGCCACTATACTGTACAGTTTGACTGAACATTTAGGTTTTAATATGCTTAATGCCTTATTGAAATACGTTTACGATGAATTAGCTTTGAATCGAAAACAACACAGCACTAGCTTTTTGTCCTGAGGGAACCTGCAACAACATTGTTATTAGCTACTCATTTTTTAAAACATGGTTTTAATCAGTGATGAGAAAGGAATGGGCAGCATGTGTTGGAAAATAGTGGAGGTACCAAGACTAATGACTGTTAGGTCCCTCTGACTATGGCAGAAAAAAGGGTTTCTCTCTGGAACTCTCATGGAGTGTACTAAAGATGGAGAGAGTAGGTGCTACTATCACTCACCAGTGGCCATTCTCTGCCTCCTCCAGGAACTGTACTAAATCTCCTGACTCCAAAGACAGGTCCTGCGCCGTCCTGGACTCGTATGTCAACTGGACACAGAAGCGATCATGGTCGCCCTTTAAGAGCAGGTAGAGTGGGGAGAGAATGGAGAGGGAGGGGTGATTTAGGGGAAATACCCTATCCATGTAGCCGTAGTTTGTCTTTGTATTTGACGATGTGTGACTTAAGTGTGTGTGTGTGTGTGTGTGTGTGTGTGTGTGTGTGTGTGTGTGTGTGTGTGTGTGTGTTTGTGTGTGTACAGCAGGTCCATCAGTCACAAGTTAGACCCATGGAGAATCAGTCTCAGGGTGGTGGAGTTGTGAGCATTAGTCTCAGTGTGGTTGTTAGTTGTGATGGAAGCCCTCCATTAAAACAGATCTCCGGCTTTCATACATCAGACAGATTATGATGGAAGGAGAAATCCGAATGCACTGGGGAGACCCACACTAGGCTAATCCCCAGTCCTTTTTTGTCTTTTAAATGTCAAGTCGTCAGCCTGCGTTAACAAGATGGGAGATGGAGTAAAATAATTAAGAGGAGACGATTCCTTTACAAGGCACTGGAAGGATTTTGGAAGACGAACGTGATGGAGGGGGATGAAGGTACCTGTCAGGAATTATTTAACACATCGTACATTTTTATTACTGGACTCGTCCTCGCCATCCGAAGAATTGGAGAGCTCCTCTGCACTGGAGGGAATGGTTTCAAAGTCCTCTGTGTCTATTGAAGGCAATCGGCGCTGGGTCCAGCCTGGAAAAATAAACCAAAAAATAAAAATAAAAAACAAGGCAAAGGGGTTAGTCCTTCCTTTGATAAGCAAAAAAACTGATCACCCACTTCTGTGGACATGGCATCATGCATCCACTGCTTACGAAACCAGTCCACATAAGCAGTGAACATTCTGTGGCCTCGGGTGGTGTTGTGGTCTAACCCGCTGCCACAAATATATTGCTGCTGGGGTTTGATTCCAGCCCACTGCTAGTTCAGCAAACTCTATATCTCCCACAGCTTCTGGCAACAAAGGCTACAAACATCCCCCAAATACAGAAAAACATGACATTCTGAAACATTGAAACTGACAGAGAAAGAAATTGGAGATATGGAAAGGACATAACACACAAGACGACCCGAAAGGTATATCACTAAATTGGACAATAAAGAGCAAAAAATATTTGAATGATTCAACCAAAACCGGCTAAATATAAATAAATAAATAAAATGAATCCGGACAAAATTCATGAACATGGCACAGCGTGACTTCAACATCAATATGTTACCTGGTTGAGAAGTGGACCTAGGCACCGCTGAAGCAGTGCTTGTGTTGCCTTTGCTCACAGCAGGGATAGCGTCACGTAATGTATCTGGGAGAAAATAAGCTCTTTACAGACCACTATGATGCCGTTCTATCTCACATTGCAGGAAATTGATGTACGCATGCAGAGATCAATTAAGAAGCCGACATCGCTCCACAGCCTCACTGAGTCATTACCAACAACACAACACGCAGAGGCCTGTTAATTTCAAGTCATGGTTCAGCACTTGTTGTGCCACAGTAATACATACCATGCATCACATTGAATCACAGCAGAAATGCCAATACACTGACACAGACACATACTTATTCACAAGCACATTATTCTGTAAATGCACACACTCACGTGCACACACACATACACACCCATAAACAACACACCTCACCAAAATGCAAGCAGTTCCTGTTAACAAAGACAAATTTGAACATGCACGGATCCATTGCATACTGTGACGCTATAGCTACCTTCATAACCGAATGGAGTTGGATCGCTCTTTATCTCATGTCTTTTGGTCTTTTTAAGGTTAGTTGAAGGAGGACCTGACAGGGCAATGAATGCAAGGTGGAAGCGTTAGAGGGTAATCAGAACTATTGAGAATTTACTGTTTGATTGTACATCCTCAGTTTTCATTGCTCATACAGTATGTTCATGAAATGCTTGATTGTTCGAAAGAAGGAAGGAAATGTAGCTCAAGAGAAATGTCTTGGGCAAAATGAAGTTCTCATTTGAATTCCAACAACAAATTGCACCTGTTTTGCAGCTCTGAATGTCACCACACATTTCAAATGTCAGCTTATCAAAATTCACATGCTATTACAGTGGTTTGACTATTCAGTTGTTGCCTTTTCTTCTTCTTTTCATTTCAGAGAAGGACTGATTTTATTCATGCATCTCATACATTTCATGAGCCATAAATGGGCAGGATATGTTGAGAAAATGACTTTTTTTCTCATTACCTTCACTGACTCCTTCCCTCTAGCTCTCTCTCCCTTCCCTCTAACTGGTCTGTACCTGCCCTTGGGGGCTTTTGAAAAGTGTAATGCCTATGGGAGGAGAGCAAAAAAGAAAGAGAAAGAGAGAGGCCGACTGCCAGCAATCAGCTACCTTTTGTGCGTCTGGTGGCGGAGACACTGATAGAGGAGGCTAAAGAGAAGCGGCGCGTGACATCTGTCTCCTTAGATGGAGGCTCAGCTGTGAAAGGCAGGGAAGGGTTATCAATTAGCTGGACATAGAAGAAGAGGAGGCAGGGAGATAGGAAAGGATGTCACGGCAGACACAGAGAAGCCTTTCAATGGAAAGGCTAAAAGAGCATATTGCTCTGAGGATTCCTGCTATTTCTCCGGATTGATTTCAGATCTGATACAAGACTTGTTGATAACTGACACTGTTGATTCCTCACTAAACACCAGCTTACAGGGATAGTCAACATTAAGGCAATTAACCCTTTTTTCACAGATTCAAAATCTGTGCTTTCGTTTAATTCTTCTTTCAGGTAACTTGAAAGTGTAATTACAAAACAGTTGGACATGAAAGTGTGTAGTAACATCAGTAGTATAACATTTTGAACACCATTCAGCAAGCTGTGTAGTACACATCCTTATTCCCATTGTGTAGTAACTGATTGGGCAACACCATCTTAATATGTTGCTACTTTCATTATTACCATGTTAATTACATAGGAACTAGGACAACAAAATGAAGTGTCACTGAAACGTGATGTGAATAAAGGAGACATGAGCAGGTGGCGACTTCCCTACAGGCTTAGATAAGAAATCGATGGCTAGGATATGCTAACAAGATGAAATCTATTGACAAGTTCACAGCCAGGCATTACGTCAGCGGGCCAATAAGTGCAAACGCATCACTCCCACAGTGTTAATTTCTCTTCAGCTTCAGCTAAGTCTGCTCTGCAGTCGATCAAGCTTGGAGCCAACTAGATCATATTAGATTATCACCATGGAATATTTGATGACATATGGTGCACGCTGCTAATGTTATGGCCCCTTTAAAACCCACAGAACCCCTTTAAAACTCTCACAGTGGTAACAAATATGAATCAAATAAAAACCAGTTCAACTAAAATAAATAAAATGTTTGTTGTGAAATATCTGAAGTAGCAAATCAGGCCTTTGGTATTGTTTTAAAGGATCTATTTTGTGGAGACAGTTCTCTGCCTTTGCTTTAGTGTGCCTTGAAGTGAAGCCTAACGACTAAAACAGAGGAAAACCTTGAATCAAACCATCCTCTTAAAACAAATGTTAATATGATTTTAAATGTCAAGAACATTGAACATTACATGCTGACATTTACTAAGGCTGCCTTGCCTGTCTGAGTCTTTAGCCTTCATGTGTTTTCATTGCCTGGATGGCAAGGTTGTTCTATACTCTTGAAAATGAAATGCTTTTGTCCCTTTGCCCAGGCTAGTATTTGGCATCTTGTGACATACATACAGTAGATCTATCCTCAGTCTAAGAGCAATGTATTTCAGAGAAGTGCCTGAGGCGCAAGGACACTTCCAGATAGCAGGCCATAGTATAGTAATAGTGTAACTCACGGATGAATGAGAGCGACTGAAGACCAACATAATGAGAAAGAC
Source organism: Esox masquinongy (assembly GCA_016801175.1). NCBI lineage: Eukaryota > Metazoa > Chordata > Actinopteri > Esociformes > Esocidae > Esox > Esox masquinongy. The sequence continues at coordinate 15,325 of JACXGI010002922.1, forward strand.
CTCTTCAAAGAGGGGATGACGCCATGGTTTGAGGTGGAATGGAGTGCTAGTGGAGGTGACCAGTTGAACAAGTCAGTGAAGTCATAGCTTCTTTACCTGCGGGAAGAGACCTTCTGTTGGAGAGGCCCTGCAAGGTGAAGCGCTTCCTAGCCGAAGCAGCTGAGTGGTCAGGGTTAGTGGTGGAAGCATCAGCTAAGGTGGGAAAGGAAGAGTACAACAAGAAAGGAGGTAGAAGCAGCCAGCAAAGAGAAAGTTCAACTACAACCCTGTTTCCTAAAACGTTTGGGACGCTGTGTGAAATGTTAATAAAAACAGAATGCAATGATGTGCAAATTATTTAAACCCTATATTCAATAGAAAATAGTACAAAGACAACATATCAAATCCTGAAACTGAGAAATGTTATTGTTTCTTGAAAAATATATGCCCACTGCAATAACATCTCACAACTACTTAGGTTAATTGGCAACAGGTCAGTAACATGATTGGGTATAAAGACTCATCCCAGAGCAGATGAGTCTTTCAGAAATAAAGATGGGGAGGGGTTCACTACTCTGTGAAAGACTGCGGGGGCAAATAGTGCAACAATTTAAGAACGTTTCTCAACTTAAAATTGCAAAGAGTTTGGGGATCTCATCATTTACGGTACATAATATCATTAAAAGATTCAGGCCGAAAACCAATATTGGATGGCTGTGTTCTTCGAGCCTTCAGGCGGCACTGCATTACAGACAGAAACAATTCTGTAGTGGAAATCACTACAAGGGCTCAAGAACACCATTGTCTGTGAACACTATACATCGCTGCATCCACAAATGCAAGTTAAAACTCTACCATGCAAAGAAGAAACCATATATAAACAAGATCCAGAAATGCTACCATCTCCTCTGGGCCCAAGATCATTTAAGATGGATTGAAGTGGAAAACTGTCCTGTGGTCTGACGAATCAAAATTTGAAATTATTTTGGGGAATCATAGACACCGTGTCCCCCGAACTAAAGAAGAGAGGGACCATCCGGCTTCTTATCAGCCCGCAGTTCAAAAGCCAGCATCCGTGTTGGTATGGGGGTGCATTAGTGCACATGGCATGGGTGACTTGCACATTTGTGAAGGCACCATTAATCCTGAACAATATATACAGGTTTTGGAGCAACATGTGCTGCCATCCAGGCAATGTATTTTTCAGGGAAGGCCTTGCTTATTTCAGCAAGACAATGCCAAACCACATTCTGCACGTATTACAACAGCATGGCTCCATGGTAAACGAGTCCGGGTGCTAAACTGGCCTGTCTGCAGTCTGGACCTGTCACCCAATGAAAACATATTTGGTGCATTATGAAACGAAAAATATGACAAAGGAGACCCCGAACTTTTGAGCAGCTGAAATCCTATATCAAGCAAGAATAGGAAAACATTTTACTTTCAAAACTACAGCAATTTGTTTCATTAATTCCCAAATGCTAAGAGAGTGTAAAAGAAGAGGTGATGCAACACAGTGGTAAACATGCCCCTGTTCCAACGTTTTTGAAACGTGTTGCTGGCATAAAATTAAAAAAGGCATGAATTTTTCCAAAAACAATAAAATGTCTCTGTTTTGACATTTGATATGTTGTCTTTGTACTATTTTCAAATAAATATAGTGATTAAATTATGTGCACATCATTGCATACTGTTTTTATTTGCATTTTATGCAGTATACCAAATATTTGGGAAACAGGGTTGTATGTAAGAGCAGCAAGGACAACACGATAACCCTGATTCAAAGATCAGGTTAGACTAACCTATTTCTGAAATTTTATTCAGACTGTCACAAAGATCTCCATTTGTTGGAGGCTTTAACAACATAAGATGTTCAGCTCTGACTGAAAATCATAGTCCAAACCACTTTCATTGCAGTTTTATTTGATTCTTGTTTTGCCTTTTTAAGTGCTTTGAGAGTTTTTCTGTAAGGAAAAGCGTTATAAAGGTTAAATATACAAGTGTGAAGAGTTGTAAAATGTCACAAGAGACAAATGGTCCTTTATAATAGCTCTTTATCAATGTGTTTCTCATCCCCACCAAAAGGGTCTTGCTGTGGTCTAAACATAATGCTGAACAGGCTCAGCGAGTAATAAGCTTGGCAAGACATTTTCTGGAGCCTTTCACCATATGGACTCACTTGACCTATGACTGACCTCTCTGTGCTCCATCAACAACACAACCTGCATTGGGAAGAGAAGAAATAATCTTCCACAATCATTCTGAAATAGTATGTTGTGTTTGAGACTATCTAAAACGTCCAAGTCAACACCAAGGCCAAAACAATGACTAATTTTTATTTTTATTTATTACCAACCATAATGTGTGACTAAAACAATTTCTGCCAGTCTCCCCTGTTAGTGAAGGAAATTCAGACAAACACAACAAGGTTTAAGGCTATCTTTCTACCGAAGGGCCATGTTCAAAAGATCAAAACAGTAATGTCATGTCTGATTGTTCAACAAATGATAATAATATTAAGTGCTTATTTATGGTGATTTGTATATCAGTCAGTGGGCTGTTGGCTGCACAGTCGGCAGCAGCGTCAAATAAGCCTGAGGAGAGTAATTTGAGTAAACTTTGAAGCCCAAGTTGCAATTGCTATAAAATATCAATAAGTCCTAAAAGGATTCTGGATATCCAGCTTGACAAAGCTTTCATATGTCGAGTTTCCTGTCCTTGACAAAAAAAGATGAGTCCTTATTGTCCAAAAACTAGTAAACAGATATGTATACAACACTATAAATGTGGCATTGAGACCTGACTAATTAACCTAGCTGACTTGAGTATAATCAGTTTCAGCATACGTGTCAGGCTAGCTTAAATCTGATGAAGACTTGGACAAAGAATTGTTCCGACTTCAAAAGAACGTTCATGTCCAGCCTCCTACTACTGAGTTCCTATTTCCAGTGACCACATGGAGCCAACCCAAGACCAGACTCTATTACACTGCAAAGACCACTGCAAAGCCAACATTAGACACTTTACAGCATAAATATTTATGTTTTCAAAATGGATTGCTTGTCTTTAAGTGGTGTGATTTCAACCTGCCCTGGAGGACTGCTCAAAATGTATATATTATGTTAAATTAAATTACCACCTTGTGAGAACACAAAATAATCACAACTTCCAAAATCAGTGGCTCCACTAACACCTCATCTTACAAACTCACACCCCTGACAGGACTGACAGAGATGTCAACTTGGTTGTTGCTTCTCTCCTGAGTTTACTCTGGCATTCTGGAGAACTTGATAAAAAGAAAATCTGTTCACTACTAATGAGAATCCAGTTGAAATTCTGAGAATAAATAAGCCATCAGTCAGGCTATCTGACCGTGTTGCAAAACAAACTGCACCATTGTCCAAATCCATCAGCAACTGGTCAGACGGAACACTGTAGACAAGAGGGTAAGGGCGGGACGATATGATACAATAGGGGGTCTGTTGGTTCACAATTTGATAACTGTCCCAATATCAGAAGCAAATTATAATTGTAGAAAAATTATGACTGAACGAATATTACATCTTTATTTTTACTTATTATTAAACTACTTCTTCCACATTATTCTTAGTAAAGTGCTACTGCTTTAAATAATAATACATATAAAATGTATTATCTGTAAGAAAAAAAAAAGAATAATAATTGTATTGCTTTCCATTAACAAAATAACTTGCTAAAGAGTATAGTCCAGTTTAAGGCCAAGGAGACAAGACACAGCTTTCAAATCATATTTAGTTATGTACAGTGAATGGACAAAGTGATGGAAACATCACATGGAAAAGGACTGCTATTCTGAAGTAACTGAATCACAATTAGAAACAAAGCTGTAATTGACAATCACAGGTTGATTGTCAATTAGCAGTACACATGTCTCAGCTATAAAAGAGGTCTGACAATTAACACTCTGATGTTTGCGCTTTCAAAGTAATATAAAGCAACTAAATAAATTCCAGAGTCCAAATGAATGTCCGAATTGCAGGTGCATTGGTTAAAAAAATAAAAGCAACATTATTCAATGAGACATAGGGAACAGTCTCAAAAACCATGACACCATATGCTGAACAGGGACAGATTGCATCAGCAAATAGGAACAGTGGTCGCATGTCGAAGCTGACCGACTAGGGAAGGACATTTAACAGGACAGTTGCTGAATTTGTCAAAACTACAGCATCAAAAATTACTACAGAATTGAAACAGCTCCTCTGTCACCCAGAATAAAAAAAACTATGTTGTGGGCTTCACAAACCTGGAATTTGGGCTGCATTCAGAAACAAGTTGTATCCAAGTCCAGTGCACAAAGATGCATAACATGGTGTTAAGAGCACAAAACCGCTGAGAAAAAGTAATGGTCAGATGAGTCATCTTTCACTCCATTTCCTATATCCGAACAGATTTGCGTTTGGAGAAAGCCAAAGAATGCCTTCATTCCACAATGGCTGCTCCCAACTGTTAAACTTGGTAAAGGTTCCGTAATGGTATGGGGAGCCATCTCATGGGAGTCATTAGGTCCGAAGATTTCTCTGCATGGTTATATAACGACCAAGGAATACGAGGTAGTTTTACAGGACCAGATGCACCCTGTGGTGCAAACAGTGTTCATGATCCCTGTATTCCAGGATGTTAATGCCTCCACACACACTGCTGAACAAATTCAAGGGTTGTTTTATGAACACCAGGATGACGTCAAATGCCTTCCATGGCCTCCCCAATCACCAGATCTGAACGTCAGTGAACCTTTGTAGGAAGTTTCATCCATCAAAGAGGCTTCTCTTCTTAAAAAATGGTGCAATATCCCACTACACACAGTTCAGGATTTGTATGACAGCATTCCAAGAAGGATTGGAGCTGTTCTGAAGATAAGGTCCTTGATATTAATATTGTTAGGTGTTAACTTTATTTTGTAAACCCCCTGTACATATAAAGATATTTCAGTTCTTAACCAGTCATGTATTTAAATCTTTGCAGGCTTTACATCTGCCCTGTGGCCAGTGACAATGTCTGAAAGCTCTGTCTGAGACTCCTCTTTTTCCACTGTGCTTACAAAGTGGCAAAATGCTAAGCTTTAAGCTTTGATATTGTCAAATGATTAAGACATTAGCAGCAAGTCCTGTAAGTTGGATGTGGAGCCGCCATGGATCGGTCCAGCACATCCCACAGATGCTCAGTTGGATTGTGATCTGGGGAATTTGGAGGCCAGGGCAACACCTTGAACTCTTCATCATGTTCCTCAAATCATTCCCAAACAGTATATGCACTGTGGAAGGGCGTATTATCCTGCTGAAAGATTCCACTGCCATCAGGGGATATCATTGCCATGAAGGTGTACCTGGTCTGCAACAATGTTAAGGTAGGAGGCACGTAATCAAATTGACGTCAAACATGAATGCCCAAACCCAGGGTTTCCCAGCAGAACATTGCCCAGAGCATCACACTCCCTGCACCGGCTTCTCATCTTCCCACATTGCATCCTGGTACCATCACTTCCACAGGTAAACGACCCACACGTACACAACCGTCCACGTGATGTAAAAGAAAACGGTACTGATTGGACTAGGTGACCTTCTTCCACTGTGCCAAGTCGAGTTCCAAAACTCACGTGCCCATTGTTGACGCTTTTGACAGTGCTCACAGGGGTCATCATGGGCACTCTGACAGCTCTGTGGCTACACAGCCCGATATGCAACAGGTTGTGATGCACTGTGTGTTGTGATACATTCCTCCCATAACCATCATGAACATTTTCTGTCACCAGGGCCAAAGTAGACCTTCTGTCAGTTTGAACCAGACAGGATATCCTTCGTTGCCCTGACGCATCGATGAGCCTTTGGTGCCCAACACCCTATCAAAGGTTTGTGGTTTGTCCCTCCTCGAACCACTGTTGGTCGGTAGTCACCACTGCTGACCAGGAGCATCCAACAAGCCTTGCCGTTTCAGAGATGCTCTGACCCAGTCATCTGGCCATAACAATTTGGCCCTTGTCAATGTCACTCAGGTCTTTACTCCTGCCCATTACTACTGCATCCAACATGTTGACTATTGTTCACTTACCATCTAATCTACCCAGACCTTGACATGTGCCCTTGTTAGGAGATGATCAACGTTATTTGCTTGACCTCTGAGTGGTCATAATGTTTTGGCTCACTATTGTACAAGCCCTGATCCAAACAGCGTTCCATGGTGATCAAAAGAAAGAAGCATAGATTTGCATGTCTAAATATAACAGCTGTACAAATTATTTATAGCGTAACTTATATTTGTTTTTCAGTACTAGGATTCGAATCATCATGTTGTGACATTTTGATGAATCAAATGTCTATATTTTTGCACATACCTAGAGGTGATGGAGGGATGTTTACCAGTGGGATTACAGTGTTAAGGGTCAAGACCTCCGGAATAAATTCTGCTAACAGTTTATAAGGAAACAGTCTCAGTCTGGATATGGTGGGCATCAGCTGCAAAAGGGTCACTGTAAAAGCATCCTTCCATAACCACAGAGCAAAACTCATTGTAGCCCAGATAATGGTTCGCAACTTTCATAGTTTACAGTTTACTCTCTGCTACTCCGCCACATTTTTGGGGTGTGCGCTAGCTCATGCTTTTTCCTTGAATAAAGCTCAACCTTACAACAGCTTTTGTCATATTCCTCGCCCACAGAGGAGATAAGAGGAGAGATTTTTTTGCCCGAAGTCTGTGGTGGGAACAATAAAGGCCCCCACGCACCCAGGACTAAGCGCCTGTCGGATCCACTTACTCCCAAAGCCGGTGACGTCCAGCCACTGACCACAACCACAGCAACTTTCGTCCTCTAACCACCTCCGGCTCCCTAGCAGACTACTGTTAACCCCCCCGTATGTAAGCCTCAGCCGCTGGGCTCTACACAGCGTGAAATCGTACCTGTAACCTGATGGGGGAAGTGAGGGGCTGCCACCGAGCCTGAGAGGAATAGAGATGGAGCATCCATCCTCTCATGTCTGACTAGCTAGCTGTCAACATTACAGCTCCAATGAAACGTCCCAGCTAATTGTACCATCAGTGTGGCGTCTTTCATAATGCCATTATGGGATAATCTGTAGAAGGCAGATGCTGCCTCATATTTCCAGCGAGCAGAGCTAAGTGGATGCTGCTTTGCCGGGCAAGTGGGATGGGGGGGGTGGGGTGATGGTAGTGCGATCTCACCTCGTTTCTGTCGCATGGTGGGACTGGGGTTGCTCCTCCTGAAGCCCGTCTCTGGGCTGGACGAGTCTGACTGTCTCAGGGCCATTTTGCGCATGTTTCTGAGCGGAAGAGAGAGAGTGTGTTACAATCGCTACTCTTGAGAGCATCTGCGTGCTGTCGCCATTCAATCACACCGCACGATCCAAACTTTGGCTGACGGGTGTATGCTACCTCATGGGAGCATGATAGACACTCTCAGTGATCTTCTGATGGAGCTGGCTCGCCTCTGTCATTGGAGAAAAGAAAAGAGTATTGGAATAGAACACAGATTTATTATTGATTAAATGACAAGGGCATTATTTTAGGTTCAGCTGGCATAAAAAGGTCAGTGAGCAGAATTACTTGGGTGAGATCTGTCTGAGGTATTTGTGTGTGTGTGTGTGTGTGTGTGTGTGTGCGCACTCATGTAAGTTTGTCATTGGGTGTTTGAATTTGTTGTGTACAACACAGTGTGCAGGACCGGGTGAGAAACCTGCAGTCAAAAGCAGCTTGATAAACCGATGCGTTTCAGTGCCAGGTAATAAAACCGGAGAAGTCCCGGGAGCCACATGAGCCCATGGACCAAAACAGTGCCGTCAGACCTGAATTCGTGGACCGAAACAGTGGTTCAGACCGAATGGGAAGCCAATAATCTGTGTCTTTAACAGGAGGACAGGACAGTTGACTGCGAAGGCCCAGGGGGGGAATCAAACCAAACAGCTGCAGCCCGCAGCCACAGTACAAACCACTGCCGGGGCCAGACTGTAAGCTGGCCTTGTCCTGCTATTACACAAACCTCACGTCATTGGCCTTTTAATAACTCACACCAGTTTATCTGGCGCGCTGCTCTGTGCTGCTAACGCGCCGCTCTGCCCTCCCCTTCCCCTCCACCTATTGGCCAGCCAAGACGGCCGTAAATCACATGCAGTCCTCCGGCGGGCCAGAGCCGCGCCTCTCCCTGCTTCATGTGAGGGTGTCGTTACTCAGTCCTCTCACACAAGTTCTCCCTGACACAGCTTGTCAGTCCGACCGCAAGTTGACGGCTCGCAGAGGGACGAGTTCTTAACTGGGAGGAGCTCCGGAGCGGAACAGTTGCCGATTGATGCATACTGCTGGAGGGTGGCAACAGGGGAGTGGAGTGTGCATGCGCGTGCGTGTAAGAGAGAGCGTGGACAGTTCCTTCTGGGTCAGGTTGGGTATGCATGGTCCAAAACTTGTCCGTGTCCTTTCCCCGGCTCTAAATCGTGTTCCCTCCAATAGGGGGACCCGTCCCCCCCCCCGACTGCTAAACACTTGCGTTCTGGGCAGGTTTATGGGCTGTGTTCAGGTGTCTGTTGCTGTATGAGAGATACTGGGGTGGCTGGAATATGCCTAGAGAAAGCTCCTACGCGCTGTATACCTCTACAAGCTTCTAGCTGGCCCGTCAGAACTTTCCGGATCTCTGACACCCACATGTTCTTCACATCCATGGTGGGAGCCTGGGAGGGGAAACACACAAACACACGCTCAAATACACGTGTGTTTATTTTATATTATACACACACGCACAAAATATATATATATCCTCATAGGATTTTGAGCCTCCTTCAAACCAGACAGTGTGAGCATAACTCAGTGGGGCAATGCTTCCACCAAGTGGTCAAAATGTGAAACTCACAGACAGTAGGCCTTTGTCGTCACTATGCCAAATGTCTCTTAAGAGTGAAAAAAAAATGCTACCATACATAGTAAATGATAACTTGTCTGTCGTCTTTTTAGACATTATCATGCCAAATGTATGTTTTGCAGGTAATTGTTTTTACAAAAATACATCGACATAGTAACATGTACCTGAATGATGTAGACTTCCTCTCTGCCGTTATACCAGACTTCAAACTTCTTAATGTCTCCTTTGACATTTTCTGTGATTCCCACGGAACTCATCTGAAACAGAGGCAAGGCTTTGGTAAACAGCAGACAGCTTCATATTTCAAACATACCCTGTAGCTTCACACAAACACGTAAAGAGAAACATTTTAGCCTGGAATCCCGCTTAGACCACAACCTTTTTGTTGTGTTCAGTTATAATCCCAATGTAGTGGTCAAATTGAAGTAATGTGTTTTTTCACTTCTACTGATTTTAAATCACTCATTGACAGTTTGTTGCATGGCACTCTGTCAGCAAGTGAGAGAAGAAAAGTTCATTAAAGGTTTGCTTTAGAAAAGAAAGGGTTGTCCCAGCTTCTCAGTGAATCTGTCATCTGTGTTTCCTACCCTGACTTTCCAGGCGGTCAGATAAGCTTGGATGGTCAAAAGCTGCATGACAATGTTGCTTATTAATAACAATGCTGTCATGGGATCAGAGGAGGACGTTAAAGTAACCATTTTTGGACATGGGAACAATTTTATTTTTATTTAAGGTTTAAAATTATGATCTGGCAAGAGGCAGAAGGCGTCCTGTGGGCGGTTTGGATTAAAAATAAAACATCTAGGATGAACAGACAACACAGACAAAAAACACACTTCAACATCACAAGTGCATACTGACAGCTGCAGTAAACATCCCAAAATCCAGTATCTTAAAACAAAGTGGATCAGGATTTATTGATTGGACTGGGCTGCATCCCCCAATCCCATTTCTCACAGTATTTTTCTCCCAGATTTGGTGATAATATCTGTGTGCAATAAGATTTACACGGTGGAAGGAATGCACACAAATTATTAACTAGGTGACTTCGACTTCTGAATGCAATTTAATTTAAATCTCAAAACTGTAAAACAATTTATGCTAAAATGAATGTAATTCTTGGTATTTTGAAAAGGAGCAATTTGCTAAGAAATAATTTGTTTCAATTAGTTGTGTTTCTGAAGATTATTAAAAGACAAGATATTCATCGTAATTGCCCAGGTTCATAAATCGCTTGAAGCAATTGTTGGAAAGTCGCCTCTATGCAAGCAATTATCTCACTCTGGGAAAGCAGGGTCGAGCTGGCACTAGTGAAGCGTCATGTTTGTATTGCTCTGCCCCAAACAAAGGGATTTGACAGAACTTCATGAAATAACTATTATCAATGTAAAAACAAATGTTCTGTCAAAGTGAGAACCGTAACCGATTGTGGTACATGTGATAAATGTCAGTTACAGGTTATACATTTTACCTTCTCTATCCTCCCCATAGACAGCTTTTTGCCGTGACAGAACATTCGTTTTACACGTAGATATTCGTAATTTCACAAAGTTCTATCACATAGCTTTAGTGAAAACAGAGCTATATAACCAGAATTGTGCATCAGTTTCTGTTGTTCCTTTTTCTTTGGGGTCTCAGGATGAGTATCTGAAAAAGCACTTTGTGATAACTGCTGATGTAAAAACGGCTTTATAAAATCCATCTGATTGAGATGACGCTGCACTCGCGCTAACTTGACCCTGCCCCTGTCTGAGTGAGATAGTCGCATGCACAGAGAGACAGTCCAATAACTGCTTCAAGCAATTTATAAACTTTGAGAAATCGTAGATATTTGTCATTATTCCTCTAAGAATTTTTAAATCCCCACTGAATCTAGACAGGTGCCAGATTGGAAAAGGCAACCAAAAAGGAAGAGTCATTATTCTATTTTCTTTCATGTTTAACAAGCCTGTACACTAAACTTTAAGCTAACAAATCATACACAGGCCAAAAGAAAACACCTGCTAAATGGAGGGTATCTGGAATTTAAAAAGGAAATATGTTTTACTGCTAACTGTATAACACAACTAGTGCTGTGCTGATACAACGGTTTAATGAAGTATCGCAATTCTTTTTTTCACAAAATTTTATCGACACTGATCTCTAGAATTGATATTGTGACTGCAAAGAGGAGTGCACACACATCAGAGCATATAAACCAATTACTGTTATTGAACAACAATCTTGACTCACAGAAGTAATTTATTTGTAGCAGTTTTTGCCGGACCATGTAAGGGGAGCCGGCCAAGAACAGTGAATGTCTCTAACCTGAGTGAGTGCCTGACTGACTGACTACCCATTGTTAAATAGCGTAGTGGTTAGAGACACGGACTGCCATGTGGGTGACCAGTGTTCGTTCCTCGCCTCTGACAGAACAAAGTATGTATTAAGATTTGTTCAGGAAAACTTTGCTGGCTACAGGCTTCCGTAACTACTAGAAATCCTACAATTAAACTGCTTACCGTTATATTGCGACTACTTCTGGTGAATTTTCAAAGTACTCATCCGTGCATGCTTTTTGGGGTAATACAGATCACAACCCCTTGCTTAGTAAAAGAGGAGGGGTTTCCACAATTGTTTCGTCTTTTCACTTGACAAAAAAGTCAGTTATTGTCAATTTTGATAGTTATTGTATCAATGTCATTCACGAATGAATGAAAAACACCCTGCCCTGAAATGAAATAGCTTTGGCAGTGTAAAGTTCATCTTCAGTCTCGCTAGCAATTGCTCAATTCTTATGACGACTCCAAGTAGTAAGTTAGTAGAAACTAGTAAGCCTATTACTGGCTAATAAGCTGTTCAAACGGCCAATGGCAAAAGCCATACAGTTCATAGATGCTATTTGTGATGTAAGAAAACTTAATAAGAAACGTTAGTCAGTTTAACCCAGTGCTTAATGGCGTCTAGCGAAATATTCAAATTTGGCGTGACGTTAATGCGTGACAAAATGATCTAATGTCGAGACACAGTTTTATGACGAGGTAGTATGTCCCAATCGGTCCCTACAGTAATCTCTTTCTAATTTAACGTGTTGAATGTAGTGTATCAACCCTGTTATACCTGTTGTTGGTTTGGATGTTAGCTAATGTAGGGAAATAGTTGAGAACCGTGGAGTTTTGACTAATTGATTCAACAATGCAGAACACTCTGCACACATATAGCTTAGTGGTGAAGTGGTTAAAGACACAGCCTGTCACATAGGAGACCCCGGGTTGAATCCAGCGAGGGCAACAACATTCATTCCTTCTAATCACGGGCCGGCCGAACCCGGCTTGCATAGTCCATTTTCTTGTTTCAGGATCTAGTTTACTTGTTGTTTTAATTTCTCTAAATTATTATAATACAGAGCATAAAGTTGATCTATGCAACAATTTAGCATAGCTTAAGTTTTCAAAATGACACACTGCAGCCCTTGAGTTATTTTAATTTCTCTTTTATTTATTAAAATAATTATATGAAGTTGCTTGACGTTTTGCTAATAATGTACTCCACAGAACTGTACACTGCTAAAGTCTTAGTGTTGACTGGTAAAACTATCCTAAAGGTCAATCCTTGATATTCAATTTAGAAGTTCAAATTGAGTGGTTCTTTTTTTATTAGGAGTTGCTAATGGGGATTAGCTAAAGATTGTCCTTTGAAGATATAGCCTAATAGTATTTGAGGTTTTCTTTAGCACGTCTGTAAGTATCATGATTCAGTAGTGATATTGTGATGAATCGTGATGTATTGAATCGTAACATGTATATCATGATATATATTGTCTCGCAAGGTATTTGCTAAAACCCACCCCTAATCACAAATCCAATTAATAAGGGAATAACATTAAACTGTGATAGCAACTGAACATTCACCTGTTTCAGTAGCACAAGTTGAGGAAAGAATATCCAGAACTTGAATATGACTTCTCATAACACATCAAAATACATCCTAAAATTAAGTCATCTGTTGCTGGCAAAATGCAGGAGCAACACATTTACACTGCAAGGAATCACTGTTAGGTCAGCAAATTAGGTGTTCAATGGTTTGTGCGCAATTGAAAGCTTCACTTAAGGTATTCTGTTTTTTATATGATCATTTATTGAAATGGGTTGAGGGCTGTTTTGCCCACCCAAATTTCTGCAGGCCCATCCACCTGTGCATTTCACACATCAGTTTTACTTACTCAAACATGTTCTGAGGGCAGAAAGAAATGTGATTGGTACAGGCGAACACCCAATCGAAATGGACAGGAGGCGGTGCTCATGAACAGTTCAAATTACATCAGGAAGCATGCAACGTCTGCAAAGGACTTAATAATGAACATTACTTGATTACGTACTAAATGTGATGTAATGTGGCTAACATTCAGTGGTGAAGTTTTGGTCTAGATAACATTCATTTGCTCTTTCGATCCAGCTTGAAATGTTCATGATCACCGCCTCCTCTCCATTTTGTCGATGTACATCCATAGCCTGTACATCGACATCCAAATAAATTTTTTTTACACTTCATTTCACAGAGCACATTTAGAGACAATTAAATCTTTGTGCTTTTGTTGTCTGAAACTGATTGATTTAAGTCACTACTATTTTACATTGTGGAAAATAGTAACACTGAAGAAATTCCCCTGAATGAGTAGGTATGGTCAAACTTTTGACAGTTACTGTAAGATTCTGTCAGAACCAAATAATAAACTAGTTAACACCTGTTCTGAAGCTCGAGTGATGGTAAACTGCGCATGGCTCGGTAAAAAAATATATTTGAAAAAAAATATATAAATAACTGGCAGCAGGCTGCAATTCAATGGCAGGGCCTCTAAAAGGTAAACACTGAGACATAGAAAGAATTTTTTTCTTACTTTTCCATTAAAACATTAAGAAAAAAGTAATGCTACTCAAACCTCTTTGTGGCAAGCAATTATGAGGCATTTTGGTAATCAATGGAAGATGGAATTCAATATCACAAAACTAAAAGTTAAATTAGTAGGACAGGCTACATCACCAAACAGAGAGGCCTTGAAATTCAGCTAACAATCTAAATGGAGTTGGAAGTGTAGAAAAACTCACTGTTAAAATGTTTTGTATTCTCAGTGAACTGCTGAAACCCTAATTAGTCAAATGAATTACATTCATTATGCCCTCATCTATGGATTTTACATGAGTAGAATACAGACATGCCTTGGTTAATGCATTGACCAACACTTTTTTAGCTAATCAAAAAATATGGTATGTGTTACATGTTTCATGTATATTTTTGTTCAGTGTAAAAAGGGTTTTGTTCAACAAGAACTGACCTCCACCAACCAAACTCACCTTCAGAGAGTGTTTAAAGCTATAAGAAGGAGATGGCTTCTCATGGCCATCTGTGGTATCCTCCCGCTTCTTACAGAAAAGTAGCATCTTGTTGTAGAGGAACAGGTGCCTTTGCATGGGTTTAAAGCGGGCCAGGTCCTTCACCTTGGTGTGGCCTTTCTTGTGGTCCGTCCACACATTGAATGAGCCTTGCATAAGGAGTTTGCCAAGTTCACCAAGGTTCCCCTGGGGTACAAGAAGCACAAAGAGGCTGTCAGTTCCACACCCTCAAACATACACTCCATGGTCACTTTATTAGGTCCACCTGCTCGTTAAAGCAAATAACCAAACATCAACTCATGTGGCTGTAATTCAATATGAAAAGTGTGCAAACATGGTCAAGAGCTTTATTTGTTGTCAGACCAAACACTAGAACTGGGAAGACGTGATCTAAGCCGTTTTGACTGTGGTATTATTGTTGGTCCCAGACGTGGTGGCTCCAGTCTCTCAAAAACAGCTGACCTCCTGGGATATTTACGCACCACAGTCTCTAGTTTACAGAAAAAAAAACATCCAGTGAGCGGCGGTTCTGTGAGGGAAAACACCTTGTTAATGGGAGAGTTCAGAGAACAATGGTCAGACTCATTGAAGATGACAGAAAGGAACAGGAAGATGGGCTACGGTGGCACAACGCTGGTTCGTCTGATCAATCTTGATGTCTATTGTAAAATGCAGATGGAAGGGTCAGATGACTCCATCCTACCTTGTATCAATGTAATGGTATAAGGAATGATTTCTTGGCACGCATTAGGCCCCTTAATACCAGCTGAGCATAACTTCTATTTTGAGGTTGACTGGTTAATCTGTGCTGATCAAAACAAAAGGAAATTGTTGTTATGGCAACAACATTTTCTGTATGTGACCATCAAGTCATTTGTCTTAATTACATACATAAATTATAGTTATGACCTTCTCAGTCAATCAGAAATATGTAAATTACTTCATAATAAACACAATGACTTCAAAGAACAGCTCAAGATGACTGCATGATCCTGTGAGTGTGTCCGCACGCATTTGTGTATCAAGCTGTTAGCTGAGCAGCAATCAGCTACAACACTGTCGTGGTTTACAATGACACAAGGGACAGATTTCACAATGGCCGATTCATTTGAATAGCGGCTTTTTGAGTATACTAATGATTTGTATCGGTCGATCTCTAATTTGAATGCCACAGTGTACCTAGCCATTATTGCTGACCATGTGCATCCCTTTATGGCCACCCGTTATCAAATGAATTCTTCCAGCAGGACAATGGGTCATGTCACAGTCATCTCAAGCTGGTTCCATGAACATGACGGTGACTTTACTCCACTGACCCTCACAGTCCGCAGATTTCAATGCAAAAGAGCACCTTTGGGATTAGTTGGAACGTGATGAATGTTTGGCCAAAAAATCTTCAGGGACTGTGTGAAGTTATTGAGTCAGTATGGACCCATCTCTAAGGAATGTTACCAGAACTTTTTTGAATACATGCTGCAAAGAATTCAGGCTGTCAGGAGTCAAAGGGCCGTCCAACTTGATACTGGATAAATGTAGCTAATACAGTGACACCTGATAGTACATCCTCTATACAACCTGTATAGCTGTGGCAATCTGTCTCAACCCGATTACTTAACTAATTTAAGGCAGAACTTCCTGGAATTAGAAGATCTGATCTTAGGGACTTTTTACAATACAATGACATGTATTGACAGACATGTACCGTATGTGCATGTAGCACCTTGGCCAGCATCTGATCAGTTTTCACAATCCAAACAACTTTTGGCTAGTCTGAATAGTGAAAACTTTCCATTGGGTAGCACATTCAGACCTTGTGTTATGGACTTATAATTATTAAAAAAAGAACATTGTGCCATTGATCTACACACAATAACCCATAATGATTTATTTATGAATTAAATGGTTTGAGAGTTCCTGTCTTTTGTTGCGACTGTTTGACATGGTGAAGTTCTGAACATTTTATACAATGGGGGAGATCGCAGTGTTGGTTGGAAGAAAAGAAAGTGTGATATCTCATGCAAAATTCTTCAGCAAGTCTGGCACATGTAACTAGGTGCCCCAGTACAGCATGCTCTACATTAGATTTGGACCATTATGGTTAAAATTATGATTGTTGGTATGTGAACTCAATGTGACAAAGGCTTATTTTCTTGCTTAACTGTGATGAATGGAATCACTTTTAAATTTATCAGAAACCATGTAGCTTAATTGTTTAATTACTTACACAAGTAATTGTGTTAGGCGACCAGACTATTGCACTCTGAGGTCAACATTTGTCTCAGATTTTTTATGTATTTCAAGGATCAGCTGTGTACATTCATAATTACATGAATATCATGTGAGACACATGTACCTTCTTTATATTACATACATGGGCCTGTGGCAAAAGAGACAACATATCACTAGACCTTGCCTGAAATGTTATGCTGCTTATGACAACAAATTATGTCGATACAAACTAACTATCCGGCTTGAGTATTCTTTGATACCCTTTGGAAATTATATTGTAGTATGAAAAGGCACAGGTCTGATGTGCCTCTAACAGGTGCAAACCCTTTTCCTTCAACCTAGTCATACTGACCTCAAATCCTGTGATGGCAATTTGATGCATGGAGTCGTTCACAGACTTGATGATGTCCAACATGGTGGACAAGGCCTCTTCCAGCTCAGCAGTACCGTCCTGGTTCTTACTGCACTTTAACATCTCCTAAGGGCAACACAGCCAGAGAAAAAAGTCAACTGGGATAAAGCATTTATCCTATCCTTTAGTGTTTGTTTTACTGCTACGCTAACAACAGAAAATGGCTAAAAACAATAGCTTTCAAAACCCACCGGCTAAGGCAAAGACAGCCAAAGCTGGGTGGTTACTGAGCAAAGTAACAAGATGGACTAGGTGTGAGAAATACACTTGAATGTTAAGGCATTCAACATGGATAAGGAAGTGATCCGCCTATAAGCCCTACACAATAAAGTAGCATTTTTGAGCAGTGAAGACATTTGCATAGTGATGCTGTACAATTTTGAACATGATTGTGATTGTATAAGGCTGAGATGAGATATAAACTTGCCTTCAGCATCAGCTGGTACTTAGTGATCCTCTGCACAGGCTTAAGTAAATAGGCATCAAGGGATAGTTTGTGGTCCAGCTTCTTCTGACATTCCTGCAGGAACAGATAGTTTAGTTTATAGTTGTAATTCCATTTAAATAATTGTGTTGTAGGAAAATGTTACTATTATACAATTAGATGTTAAACCACCCTGAAAGTAGTCTATCGGACAGCAGAAACTTGAATTCTTTAAAAAGCCACTACAAACTTCAACTAATTTTAGCCACAAAAATAAGAAAAAAAAAGTATATTAAATAAAAAAGAATCCTTAAATCACCTGAAATCAACACCTTGTTATGTTTGATGTTACTTTATGATGATTTGGTCATGTGGTCATATAACCTTTGTTTGAAATTAACTGTTTAAAGAGCCACTCTAGTAACAAGACTCTAGTACTGACTTGAAATGTCATTCTACCAGCCTTGCAAACCAATCATTGATTTACATCATAGGAGTGAAAACCGATTCTATCCTACTGAAACAGACACAGTGCATGTGTCTGTGTCCCCCCATACAATCTGTTGCACACCTTAACCTGATTCTGACTGGGATAGTGATTGGTGCTTGAATAATAGCCAACAATGATGGGAAGTTCGACTCTTTCTACGGACTGGAATCTTTCCAGTCATTTCGTTCATTTCAGTCAATAATGCCCCCCTCAGCCAACGAATGCTCATTAAAATACAACGGTTCTGGTGGATATTAGGATTTGTTCAGGATAGACAAACACTTTGCTGGCTTCACGATTCTCTCGTCTTTTCACTTGACAAAAAGTCAGTTATCGTTAGTGATGGCCATTCGAGGCTTCATTACTGTTCTTCTAGCAGCAGGATATTATACTAGCAGTGCTAACTCAGATTTTCTTTTTCAAAATAAAAGCCATCAATGAACTATATAAGTTAATATAGTTAACAATCTTGTCTGTACATTTTATGTTTAATGTCCATTCCAATGTTATTCTTGTCTGTTCTTTTTCACAGACTTGATGTTAACTATATTGCCTTATACATTTCATTTATTGTGATAAAGAAAATCTGAGTGCTGCCAGCATAATATCCTGCAGCTAAAATAACGCCAATGAAGCCTCGAATGGCCATCACTAGTTATCGTCACCTATATTGATAGATACTGTATCTATGTCATTCACAAATGGCTAATTAGCTGTTAAAACGGCCAGTGGCAAAAGAGGATTTGTTCAGGATAGACAAAAACCTCGCTGGCTACAACCTTGAGTAGATATGTTATGGGAATCCTAAAATGAAACTGTTTACTATATTGCGACTATTTCTGGTGGATTTTCGAATTATGTCTCAGGATTTGTTCAGGATAGACAAACACTTCGCTGGCTACACGATTCTCTCGTCTTTTCACTTGACGAAAAAGTCTGTTATCGTCACCTATATTGATACAGTAGTTATTGTATCAATGTCATTCACGAATGGCTAATAAACTGTTAAAACGGCCAGTGGCAAAAGCCATAAAGTTCATAGATGCTATTTGTGGTGGAGGTAAACTTAATAAGAAACGTTACTCAGTTTAACGCTAGTTAATGGTGTCTAACAAAACATTCAAACTTGGTGTGATGTTAATGAGTGAAAATAATATAATGCAAAGAGGCTACTAATGCCCAACATGTGTGGCGTAGTGGATAACGACAATGCCTTTCATGTGGGCGACCAGGGTTTGATTCTCGAGAGGGCAGCCATAATTAACACATTTTATTGCGGGCTGGCTGTTCTTGTTACTTAGGCAAAGGCTCCGTGCTTGTTTTCATCTGTGTTTTTCAAGACATCAGTAATCAACTAACCATAATTATTATAGTCTGTGTTCAATTATCAGTTATAAACATGTCTTTATGATGTTCCTGCGTTGATATATTTTTCTCTGCGAATGTACATAGACATTGATAGGAGAACTGAGCTAGAGGACCGGGTATGAAGCAAGTGATCATGTTGTAGAAATCCGCTGTCAAACATTCAAATGAACAATACAATTGAACGACTCACTAGAAAAAAGGACTTGTCAGTCCGGAGTTACTAAAAAGATTTGTTCAAAACAAACTACATCTAGTAACGCGAACTGCACATTACTAGATGTTCCCAACAGCAGAGGATCCATGTGCAGTGCAAAATGTGGCACACAGTGGACTGTATATTGTACATATATTGTGTGTCAGTGTATATGGCCTGAGATAAACCTTGAACAGGAAGCTCTTGACCTGACTCTGCAGAGTGTTGGTAACTGCTCCAAGTTAACAAACTTATATTAACACTTTAATTGTTTTAAGGATCTTTAGTTCCTCTTAGGGTGACCACATTTTCAAACCCCCAAACAATTTAAAATCATGTGGAAAAATAGTGACATATTAAAGTGTTATGATTCACCTGGAAGAACAGACTGTCTCCACAAAGTCTCCAAAGGGCCTCTGAACGGGGCTTGTTCTGGCAATACTTCTCATAAATCTGCAGCTCTTCTTTCTGTAGAGAGAGCGACACTTTTAGAAACTTAGAATTGCAACACACCATAGCAGCTTCAGTTTCTAAATAATATTCAACTCATTCAACTCAACTCACCCTTTTCAAAAAGCAGGTCCCTACCAACTCTGGCCTCTCCATACAATTTTCAAGCTCTTTGAGAAATGTTCTGCAAACAAGTAGGGGAAAAGTCAAAGTCAACTCAAATGTTGTAACATATTTCCTGCCCACCCTTTAAAGAATACAGAAAGTAAAAAATGGATACAATTACATATAAACTGCACATTCAGTTAAATCAGACAGCTTTTTTGCAATACTAGGAAGTAGGGAAAGTCTAACGAAAGGATGGGCTGGAAATGATAGCTGGTACTGTGTCTGTTTGGAATGTCTGGGATGTATCAATTTAGAGAACCTGTAGCTGCCTGTCTGAAAAGCCTTCATTTTTGTGAGGTCTTACAGTCTGTTGTATTTGTGAGGCCCTAGAGCCTTCCTAATTAGAGTCCCACTTGT
This sequence comes from Esox masquinongy, assembly GCA_016801175.1. Taxonomy (NCBI): domain Eukaryota; kingdom Metazoa; phylum Chordata; class Actinopteri; order Esociformes; family Esocidae; genus Esox; species Esox masquinongy. The sequence continues at coordinate 35,663 of JACXGI010002922.1, forward strand.
ATTATCCCTAGGCAGTTGTGCAGTTCTGGCAATGCTGACACCTATAACATTTCCATGTGTTATATAGAAGGTATTTCAATAAAGTACACCGGCTAGCCCTAAGCTAAGTGGAGATTAAACATTTTGTTCCACAAAACAAACAAATATCTAGCCTATTTATACTCAAATGACCGTGTTAGGAGCTAAAGCCATGAAAACTCTATACATGATATACATTTGTTATGGATATAGTCATTGCTTTAGAAAAATGGACAGACAGAAACTGGCGGTAGTGTCCGAACCTAGGGTCGAGGTGAAATATGAACGAGAATGTCTTTCTGCGGAATGGAGCTTTGAGTCGCAGTGGAACCTTTTATAATCACTCAGTTCTCCCTGTAAGCCTACCCCACCTGAGAAGGAGAGCTAGTTAGTATGGGGCCTGACAACACATAGGGTGTCAACCGAATAAAAGACTAAAGAACTTAGGGTCCATGGAGCTCTGAATTTCCAGCAGCAACTGAATGCCTGGCAAGGACATTGTTAAATGCTGGACAGAATCAGAGCAGTTGCTAGCAGAGATGGATCGGGGAGAGAGTAAAAGGCTATCTCTTAGGACTGCTATTAATTAACACAGGGCTCTAGTTCATGTCAATCATTTTGATGTCACAGGAACATTTGTCCCCTCACTGAATATGGAAATGCAATTCCAAAAGGAAAGGAATTAATTTACCTGTTGTGAAATTCATATATTTCAGGAAGATTACCAAACAACACATCTTTCTTGTTCTCCAGAGCTGTGGGGATGAGGGGGGAAAGCTCGGTATTGTCCAGCTCATTAGCATAGCCCTGGCGAAGACAAAATGCATTCAAAGTAATGGTTTAGTGAAAACGATGGTAATGTAAACATCACTGTAATAATGTGAATCCAATCTAACCTGATCCTCCACAAAATTATACAACAAACATTTGAATTAACAAATACATAAAAAAAATGTAAATCAACCAAAAAAGGTTTGAGTAGTCTATTGACTCATCTAATTGATGAAAGCAAGCACTTTGGAAGTAAAAAGAAGTTAACTGTGTTCAGAAAGGGACAGATCTGATTTACACTGCCAGTCCATTTGATTTATAACATGGTTTAATGTTGTCTAGGCACTGATAGCAGAGAAAGGAGAGCTTTCTCTTACCGTCTCCTTGACATTAGTTTCACAAACTGACAGTATTTCACGGTCACAAGAGAGGCAATTAACGTAACAAACACACCTCCATAATGCTCTGTAGCTCCTCGACGTACAGCCTCTCTGTTTCAATCAGCTCGTTCATTATGTGTCTGGGTTGGGTAGGGGGAAAAAAAACACAGGATCTGTCAATACACCCCAATTATGGATAAGCCATTTACTGACATTTGTAGACACATTAATGACAAACCAGAATGGAGACAGAAGCTGCCACTCACATCCTCAGATATCTCAAATTTCTTCAACTAAACTGCTATTGTAAAACCCCCCCAAAAAATAAGCTCCACTACAAAGAACAGCAGTCATGGCAAGAAGTGCATGGAGGGGATAAACAAGGCCTTTGGAGAATTAACTGAGGAGGTTGTCATAAAACAAAAGAGCTTGTGCAAAGATAACAATCCCAGACTTTAATGGGCCCTTTAATGTTCACATTTGCATGAGTTCTGAGGTCTTGATTTTTATGTGCCATCACGAGCCCATCGAGACACTGAGCGCTGTTTGACGTATGGACACATTTTATCGGTCAATAAAGATGCTCCCAAAGCACCCGCCACCCTCACGCAGGCAAGTGTCTTTAATTTCTTTGGAAACTGCATCCTACGTCTTAACACAAAAGAAGCTTTGCATATCCATGTTGGGGAGATAGGACAGCATCATGTGAATGAACAGCATGGACAGAGATGCCATCGCTGATGCCCTGGGGAAAAATGTCTTCCACGAAGTCATGGGCTTATTTATGCATCTACTTACAAATACAGGGGGTGGGAAACACCTAACCATTCAATTCTGTGTTCATTTTCAAGGCGTTGCGTTTTGGGCATTGCGCAGCTAAGTGTCAGTGTATCCTTGTTGGTCAGCTTCAACATGGAACAACAGTTCCTTCTTTGCCGATGCAATTTCAACATGTTCCGCAAATGTTGTTATGATTTTGGAGACTGTTCCATCTGTCACAGTAAATAATTTTGTTTCTTTTTTAAAATTCAGTTTCTTATGACTGGTGTGCCTACATTTCGGGACACTGACTATTTGGGCTCTTTGGATCTTAATTACTTCCTTGAAAACTCAAATATCAAAATGCTAATTGTCAGACCTCTTTTACATCTGACACATATTTTTCTAAAGCACCCCAGTGGAAAGCCTTTACATGAATGATGCATGCTTGGCGATTTAGCGTCAACTTGCTTACATTAGTGCTTGTTAAAAGGTACTGGTGCAGTAAAAAAGCCTACAATATCTCTCCCTCTAGGGCCACGGACTCGAAGTCAGGGCATGAAGATTACGTAACGCCACAGCCAAACAATAGACAAACTATCTCTGTTTAACTATTAAAATCAAATAATGAATACATGGTGTGTACTGAAGAGAGTGCCTGTGTTTTTCCTGTGCATACCTGGCTTTATGTACTTAAAACCCCCTTTTCCTAATTGGACCCATGAGAACGCTGAATAAGTGCATAGTTTGTAGTAACTGATGCAATTCAGATGACACGAATTCCAAGCTCTGGCACTCTGGGATAGTATCCTGCTTCAGTCCTGCTGGTTGATCTCCTTGATATGATAATTACTTTGAGAGTATTCAGAAACTGATTTTAGCTGAGGCAGGCAGGGACAGGGGAGGTACAGAGGCTGAGCCCCAACCCCCAACCCAGCCCAACCCAGCATATGTTGCCTCCCCCACCATTCCGGTTCTCCTGTCTCACTTTTAGTCACACAGAGAAACATACAGACAGAGCAGCTCATGCAGCAGCCCTGAGCCCTGCCTTTACTACTCAGGAGACAGACCGGCCTGTTTGGGCTGCTCCTACTTCTTGTATAGCGAGTCCTAGGGAAAAGAGAGAGGAGGCTGGAGGGTAAAAAGTAAAAAAAAAAAAATATATAAAAAAAGGAAGGTAGAGAAAGACAGAGAAAGATAGCGAAAGAAGAGAAAGGGAAGGAGAGAAATTGGGACAGTGCTTGTTTACTGGACTGGAGGGCCAGGGGGGAGAGTGCTATTTATGAACTTTTCCCAGCAACACATGGATGGAACTCTCACAGGTTGGTAAGTGATCTGGCAGAAGGAAGTAATAGGTAGCATGCTCTAGCTGACCGAATGTTTGAAAGTGCTCAAAGCAATAGATGTCAACTTTCAAGGGTTTGACAAAGCAAAGACAGATGGCGAAAATAAAGATTTAACTTTGTGTGTGTGTGTGTCCTCATGTCAGGCGCACTCTAGAATTCACACTTTATTTACAGATATCCTGTGGAGAGATGTCAGCTAATGATACAACCTTCTCAGGTTTGAGGGCAGGAAAGGCCAACACCCTTTCATGGTATGGAACTGTAACCTAATTTCTCATAATGGGTTTTAAACAACAGACACAGAAACTCATATTAATTTGGAATTCAAGGCATTTTAGATATTATTGGTAGATATGAGACAGCTTCTGCTAATGGAAAAAATAGTTCTTTTCTGCCCATTCTACACTCGTGTGATTGTATCCCCCATTTTTCTTGGGTCCAACAGGCATGTACTTTGTTTTATCTACCATTTTACATAATAACAAACATTTGAATTTCAATCATTGAGCTACCCGGATTAGCACATTGTTTTGTCCAAGGCAATCTACGAAAAAAAGAGATACTGAGAAATAATAATGATATACAAAAAAACATTTTGCTAAGTTCATTCAACATTTTGTGCGGAACCATACTCTTAAGTCTTTCTGTAGAACAGAATTGTATCCATGTTGTCATTTAGAAAGTATATGCCATTCAGTATAGCTAATTCAAATCATTGCAACACTTAACAACCCTTACACACAGTTGTCAAGGTATAAACACACAAGAATACTTAGTCAACAAGCAATCCGGATGTTGGCATGAATGAACAATGGATGATCAGAGAAATAAGTAGGTGGACAAGGAAGAGGAAGAACAATGATCTCTAATTAAATGTGACACTGTACTTGAGCAAACCTGAGCCATTTCACAGTTGCATCAATGCAGACTTTCTGAAACGAAAATAGGTAGCTTACTGTAAACTTATCTGACTACTGTGCTGACTACCCTGTTTTCTGTACTCCTTATCTGTAAACATTAGCACAAGCAGGCCAGTACAAGAAAAGTACATATTCTATAACATGTATTTAAATGTACAGTGCCTCCATATGTACTGGGACAGTAATGTCAAAATTGCAATATTGCTCTTATGCTGTAGAGTCATATGAAGGATTATGAAAACATGATTAAAAGATGATGCAAACTTATGTTTTGCCGACTAATAATAACAGAACTTTCAATGTTCCATCCCCTCAACGAAACGTATGAAATGTATTTATTGTACACTTCAGGATAAACAGCATATTTCATTCATAGACTAGAATGTCAGACAAAGTGTAATATTATTACGGAAATTCTAACGTTATGGTTATTGATTTACTAACAACTTGTAACAATTTTGTAAAACAGGATGGCAGACGTACAGTTCAGAAACAACAAAGAGTTTAATAACTAAATTGAAAAATTTAAAAAAAAAAAAACAGCAGGAATACAGGACCAAAAAATAACAGCAGGCAAGACACACATAATAACTCAACAAGGGCTGAACAGAACTGAGAAGACTAAATAGGCAGGTAACGAGACACAGGTAAAACCAATAATGACAAAAGGACAGGCTATGTTCAAGAAAAAAAGGATAAAAACCAAAAAGAACAGGCTACATTCAAGGACAACGGCAAAAACAAAATGGAACAAAACAGAAATTCACACAACTACTTAAGCGTTTTAAATTCTTCAGCAGTATGCAATTCATATTCAGTAGTTTCACTGTATCTCAGTCTTTTGTCTGACATCGTAGGGTAAAGTTTCACTTGTATGGTAGATAATATTTTGTGTTTAACAATGTTTCCTCTGAATTTTTTTTATTGCTGTGGGGGGCCTTTCCGCACAGAGTGGAGGGGGGGGTTGAATTCTATGAAGGTAATTTTGTGTGTCTGTGTATATTTTTTTCATAGTAGAAAATCAGTAGATAAACAGAGTTTAACTAATTTCATTTTAGGAGATTAACTTTTCACAGTGTATGACAGGCAAGCAAGCATCATTACAGATCTGTTCTCAGGATGTGTGGTGTTACATAGTGCATAGCGTTTTGGCCAGATTATTTTGGTCTCATCAGACCATTGTATCTTCTTCCACTTCTAAGAGTCTAAGAGTCTTACGGCACTCTCTAGCCAAATTGTTTTCAACAATGTCTTTCTTTTTGCTGCTCCCATAAAGGCCCATCCAGGCTGTTTGATGCACCAAGGCTGTTGTTGCAGTATGCACAGTGTTTCCCGGCTCAGTTGTGGAAGACTAACTCCTTTATAGTTGTCATAGGCTCCTGGTGGCTTCCCTGACTAGTGCCCTTCTTGCCTGGATACTCAGTTTTTGAGGACGGCCTGTTCTAGACAGATTCACAGTTGTGCCATGTTCACTCAATTTCTTAATAATGGACGTTACTGTTATCTCGGAAATATTCTTATATTCCACCCGTGATCGGTGCTTTTGAAGAACTTTATTCCAGATTCACTTAGAATGTTCCTTTGTCTTCATGATTCTTTTTGTTGGGAATGTTACTAACCAACGGTGGGACCTCCAAGAGACAGGGGTATTTAACCTGAAATCATGTGTAACACCTTTCTTGCACACAGGTGGACTTAAACCCATTTGGATTTTATGTTGAAACAAAATAAAATGTGGAAAACTACAAGGGGGGAAATACTTTTGAGAGGCACTGTAAATGTTAGTTGGTGAACTGTAATTGAAACTGTGTTCTTTGGCCAGATGAGACAAAAAAAATTCTAACCAGAAACACCAGAGGCAAGGTTTCGTTAGAAAACAGGGATGGTCATGCAGAAACACATATACTTCACTGTTAAGCATGGTGTTTAATGTGATGTGGGGCTGTTTTGCGTCCGAATGCCCTGGGAACCATGTTAGGATGGACTCGTCTAGTACCAAGAGATTTTAGTGAAAACTCCGGCTGCCTCTGTCAGAAGCCTACAACTGAATCATCATGGGATCTTACAGCAGCACAATAATCTGAAGCGTTCCCCTAGATCCTCACAAAAATATCTCACTAACAAGACTTTAGCAATGGCCATTCCATTTCCTTGACCTAAACCCATTTGAAATTTGGTCTCAGATCCCTTTCAATGTGTTCTCTCATCTCACCAATATAGAAGAGTCAGTGTTATTATCTTAGCAAGTAGTTACTTATCACCAGTAAAGTAATACTATCAACAAACGTTCAACAAACTATCCATAGAAAATCTACCGATTTGGGTCTCTCAAAATAAAAGTGTAAACGACACATACTGCAGATATGCAACACTCATATGAGGAAGCTGTAACTGGTATGAGGACATATGAGGAAGCTGTAACTGGTAGTTGATAGTTATTCTCCTACAGACAATTGAATGGTATTGAAACAGTGCTATATGAGGCCTGCTGTCAGGGCAAGTTATTGTGGCCAGCCTCCGGTTTGCCTCAGTCTGCTGTCGTAATGCCATCTTTTTGTCATGGTGATGTTTTTTACAGAGCTCAGCAATTCCATTAGCTCTGTTAGTTTAAAGCCCCTCCATTACTGAACTTAGTGCTGGGTTGGCTTTTGCATTCATTCACAAAAGATTTGTTAACTGCAGCTAAATGGTTGAGAGGGTTTTTAAGGTACTGTAAACAAGCTCCTAAAGAGGAAATGCTTTCATAGTTAACCATAATGAATAGGCTTCCCTGAGTGATTGTCTTAACGCAAATATTTGTTAAGATAAATTTTTGTTGTATGTGAATATTTACTCACCAAGTTCACATATTCACAAAACACATCCTGATATTTAGGGCCTTTCTTCGGGTTTGAAGAAAAAACAGCCATGAATTAAGAATGCATTCTGGGACTTTGGCGAATAACATTTATAACATAACATTTATAACATTACATTTTACATTACATTACATTTTTAAGGGTACGGACAGTCGGGCCGAGCTAGGACCCCATCACCAGGGGGAATGTGTGGTCTAGAGTTGGGAATGTAGACCTCTACAACAGATTCTGGCACAACAATTTTTTGAACCTCCCACTTTGGGTTGGATGTGTAATATGTTGTTTATATGTCCATCACTATCAAGCGTAATCACTATCATACCTCAGATAGCCATGAAATTCCAAGTTTAAAAGCACACTACCCTTGTTTCCAAGTTTAACAAGCACACTCCCTTGTTTCATGAAAATTGTTTTATAAGCCCATGATTTTGTAGCATACAGTAGACATTTCAAAAACATACTGGTTATGTTTGTTTCTAATGGTAATTACACAAAACTGTGAACAAAGGGCACAAATCATTCAAAAGATTAGAAATCGCTTTTGAAAAACAGTGATATATTGAAAAATATCAAGGGTGCAATACTGTTTAATTTTTGGAACGAGGGGGAAAAAGCAAACAACTCATCCCATACTGTACAACATTGCCGTTTGTATTGTTTAATCAAAGAGCAGGTAAAAGTCACCTGACCACAGGACTATTTCTTAGTGGTGACGGGCAGTTCAAGTGTTTTCAGTGTGACAGCTCTTGTGGCTCAGTTCACCTTAAAGAGAAGGCACATTTGGCTCCCAAACAGCTCTTTGGTTGCTTAAAAATAATATGAGCACAATGGAAGTGCAAATATCCAATGTTAAAAAACATTTATAATTAAATTAAAGCATGAAATTGATGTTCACATAGGTAACATCTTACCAGTCCTAATTATCAGATCATCTGAATTTATTTTTAACTGATGTCACCCAACTGGAAAAATGCACTGGAACAGAAATATGCAGTCTGTCCGTTATGTATAGTTTCTGCAGTGCGGATATGCAAATAATTTAATAAGTTATGCATAAATAATCATTACATATGCAAAAAAGTAAGGAAATAATGGAGCCAAATAACTGTCATCTTTCACCAATGAGATTCAGTTCCCAGTTTTCACCAAAAAGAGCTACTCAAAAAGAGCTGTTTATTTTATTCGCGAGTGAGTCATCAGCAGTTCTTTGGAAACTTAGTGGTAGTTTGACCTAGATTCATATTTGGGTGAAATAACGCTTACCTTGAGTTGTTCTTGAAGGCCCATGAAGTAATTTTTCATAGCAAGTTATTATTCACCTCTACCCCAGTCCGGAATTAGCATTATTAGTTTCGTCCAAATTCATGAATTCACACCCTGCATCCCAAGCAACAAAAGCTGCATTGTAAGCAGAAATAAACACTAAAAACACTAAATTCGGTAATTGGTTTTGCTAGAGATTGCTAACAATGCTAATTTCAGCCTTGGACAGGGGTGAATAATGACTTGCTGTAAAAAATGACTCCATGAGCCTTCAAGAACAACTTAAGGTAAGTGTTACTTCACCCAAATATGAATCTAGGACGAACTATCAATTTAAGGAAAATCACAGATGTTAGGCAAGCAAGTTGTTTTCAAGTTTTGTTAGACAGTGTAACGATTTCAGCCTAACGGGATCATTCTGGTCCCTATTTTAGGTTTGGTTTCGTTGGTTTCCTTGCTTGTTAGTGTCATGCCCTTATTTGGAGTTCCTGTCCTTGTTCTCCCCGCAACTGGTCCTTGTTTGTTTCATTATTGTTTGTAATTAGTTTGTCTTTTTCTCCCAGGCATCGTCAGTTATTGTTTGTCTCAGGACACTGTAAGTTTGTATGTAACGTCTTTGTAGGTTCATGGTTCGAGTTTGCCTAGGAAGCCTATGAGTTTTGTCTGCCTGGCTTGTCTTTAGTTTTTTAAAGTATAGCTTATACTTACCTTTAAATAAAATACCTTTCATTTGGATCTCTGTCATACCTGCGCCTACTTCCTACCACTCTACCAACATTACAGGTAGAGAAGTTAGCATAGATAAGTTGCCTTCTTTAAGCTATACAAGGTTGCTATATACAGCAACAGGTCAGTGTTTTGTCCCAGATAAATCATTGCTTCATCATTACAAAACAATGGTGGACAAAGGGACAGTTTGCACTGTTTTCACCGAGTTCAACTATGCCCCAGACTATACACATGCCTGGACTTTCCACCCCTAATGACAACCTATTGTCTTAAATTAATGACAAAACCACAACAGTGTGTAAGCGAGTATCTTAAACTGGTAGTGGATCTAATCCAATGCTACAATGAGTCTGTAATCATTCTGGTTTACAAACCAAAAAAAGAACCAGGCAAGCCTAGTTCAGCTGGCCCGCAATTAAAAGTGATAAGTGTTGTTGCCCTCAATGGATTCAAACCTGGGTATCCCACTTGAGTGGCAGTGTCTTTAACCACTACACCACGGAGCTATACATTCGCCCAGTGTTGGTATAGCATCTCGACATTAGATCATTTTGTCACGCATTAACAACACGCCAAGTTTGAATATTTCGCTGGACACCATTAAGCATTGTGTTAAACTGACTAACGTTTCTTATTAAGTTTACCACCACCACAAATAGCATCTATGAAATGTATGGCTTTTGCCACTGGCCGTTTTAACAGCTTATTAGCCTGTAATAGGCTTACTATTATCTAACTTACTACTTGGAATAGTCATAAGATTTGAGCAATTGCTATCGAGACTGAATATTTACTTAACACAGCCAAAGCTATTTCATGGCACAAAAACATGCACAGATGCGTACTTTGAAAATCCACCAGAAATAATTGCAATATAACCGTCAACAGTTTTGTTTTAGGCTTACTATAACGCAGCTGCTGAAGGTTGTAGCCAGCAAAATGTTTGTTGATCCGGAACAAATCCTAATGCATAATTTGCTTTGACTGTGGCGAGATTTGAACGCAGGACCTATTGGTTGCAGATCCACATCTCTAACCACTACGCTATTCAACAAGGGTCAGTCAGTCAGTCAGTAAGAGACAATTGCTCTTCTTGGCCGGCTCTGGTTACGCGGTCTGGCAAAAGCATATCTATATATACAGTGCCTTGCGAAAGTATTCGGCCCCCTTGAACTTTGACCTTTTGCCACATTTCAGGCTTCAAACAAAGATATAAAACTGTAATTTTTTGTGAAGAATCAACAACAAGTGGGACACAATCATGAAGTGGAACGAAATTTATTGGATATTTCAAACTTTTTTAACAAATAAAAAACTGAAAAATTGGGCGTGCAAAATTATTCAGCCCCTTTAAGTTAATACTTTGTAGCGCCACCTTTTGCTGCGATTACAGCTGTAAGTCGCTTGGAGTATGTCTCTATCAGTTTTGCACATCGAGACTGAAATTTTTGCCCATTCCTCCTTGCAAAACAGCTCGAGCTCAGTGAGGTTGGATGGAGAGCGTTTGTGAACAGCAGTTTTCAGTTCTTTCCACTGATTCTCGATCGGATTCAGGTCTGGACTTTGACTTGGCCATTCTAACACCTGGATATGTTTATTTGTGAACCATAAAATTGTAGAG
>JACXGI010002922.1:46427-68137 GCA_016801175.1 Esox masquinongy
GACTTTTTATGGATATCTTTAAGAAATGGCTTTCTTCTTGCCACTCTTCCATAAAGGCCAGATTTGTGCAGTAAACGACTGATTGTTGTCCTATGGACAGAGTCTCCCACCTCAGCTGTAGATCTCTGCAGTTCATCCAGAGTTATCATGGGCCTCTTGGCTGCATCTCTGATCAGTCTTCTCCTTGTATGAGCTGAAATTTAGAGGGACGGCCGGGTCTTCGTAGATTTGCAGTGGTCTGATACTCCTTCCATTTCAATATTATCTCTTGCACAGTGCTCCTTGGGATGTTTAAAGCTTGGGAAATCTTTTTGTATCCAAATCCGGCTTTAAACTTCTCCACAACAGTATCTCGGACCTGCCTGGTGTGTTCCTTGTTCTTCATGATGCTCTGCGCTTTAAACGGACCTCTGAGACTATCACAGAGCAGGTGCATTTATACGGAGACTTGATTACACACAGGTGGATTCTATTTATCATCAATAGTCATTTAGGTCGACATTGGATCATTCAGAGATCCTCACTGAACTTCTGGAGAGAGTTTGCTGCACTGAAAGTAAAGGGGCTGAATAATTTTGCACGCCCAATTTTTCAGTTTTTTATTCGTTAAAAAAGTTTGAAATATCCAATAAATTTCATTCCACTTCATAATTGTGTCCCACTTGTTGTTGATTCTTCACAAAAAATTACAGTTTTATATCTTTATGTTTGAAGCCTGAAATGTGGCAAAAGGTCAAAAAGTTCAAGGGGGCCGAATACTTTCGCAAGGCACTGTAACTACCTTCAAAAGCTACCCATATCAATAACCAGAAGCTATGAAAAAAATTTTTTTGAACTGCATTATTTTATGCAGTAGCAGTTATTTAAATTCATGTTAGAATACTTAGTTAGTTTTTATCAGAAAAAGTTTCTGTAAATTATATTGTTCTGTAATTTGTTGTAGGCAAAATTGTGCCCAATAAACAGTATAATAAAAGATTTGCACAGTAGAAAGTCAATAGTTAACTCTGATAAGCAGTTACCATCTTGGAGTCTTGTACTCCTTAAATGTTTTTTGGCAACAAATGTTTTTTAAAACAAATGAATATCCTGTAATATATACTGTAAGCATCCACAATTCTAAATATACTGTGATATGAATTTTAGGCCAGATTGTTAATTTTTTAAAATGGCCAGTGCAGTCCATAATCTGGACAGTAATGCAAGTTTTGTTGTTTTGGCACAGTCCTCCAGCACATTGGATTTGAAATGATTCAATGACTAAGAGGACATACTGGAAGCCTTCATTTGAGGGTATTTGCATCCATAAACTGTGAAGGAATTACAGGCTTTTTTATAAATAGACAACTCATTTTAACTGATTGGATCAATTGGATTCAGATAAGGTGACTGAATTGGCCAGTCAAGAACAATGCACTTTTTGGCTCAAAATCACTCCTTAGGTGCTTTAGCTGAATGGTTTGGGTCAATGTCCTACTGCAAGGTGAAGTGCCGTCCAGTGGGTTCTTAGGCATTTGGTTGGATGTATCTGAGCAGTCATGAGGTTTCTGTACATTGCATTCATGCTACTGCTGTTGATAGCAGTAAGATCATCAATGAAGACAAGTGAGCCAGTTCCAGTGGCAACCGAACATGCCCAAGCCATAACACTACCTTTTTTCACAGATGAGGTGGTAGGCTATGGTTTGGTTCAAGAGCAGTTCCCTTGTTTCTCTACGCTTTTCTCTTTCCATTACTTAGGGACAGGATTATCTTGGTCTCATCCATCCATAATACTCTGTTGTTTTTAGTGCTCTTGTGCATGAACACACACCTGGCCAAGAAACAGCAGTCCAATTACTATGTAGGAAAACTAGTAATTCTGTAATTCTACAAAGTTCAAGGTTCATAGGTTAAAATATTAAAATATTCAAATTAAAGATGTCAGTCTGCTCCTTAACATATTTGTTTAATTTAAAATCCAATAATCTGAAGTTACAGAGCCAAAATGATAAAACTTGTGTCACAGTCCAATACCAGACTGCATTTTATTTCCAGTTTGTGTCATGATGTAATCTTTGGTGTCATATCTTGATATTTTTGTCTTTCTTTTTTATCAGATCCTGTGATGTGGAATGATTTGGGACCAGACTGTGTGACATGGATAATAGTAGCAAAAAATGTATCACTTGATAGATGATTGTCTCAACATTACAGTCACAGTAGAGTGGCAGGGGAGCAGTGTTGCACCAACAACTATCCGCAGAGCCCATGTCTCCGGTTAGGCCAATATGAAAGAGCTTAGACACTCAGAAATCGTTTGGAAAATCTGTGAAAGTAGCAATCTGTCAAAGGTTATCTGTTGGACTTAAAGAAAGGAAAGTAGAGAGGGACAAGGGCACTAAAGACTACAGAATGTTTATGAACTTCAGAAGGATCCGGAAATGTCAATGTGTGCAGCTGGTGACGACATGCTTAGTTTTGTCTGTGGTCATGGTGTGCTGGGAGCAACTGGACCACCATGTAGTCAGCCACATGAAGTCCTACTCCTACCGCTACCTTGTCAACAGCTACGACTTCATCAACACAAGCTTTGGAATTAGCCGGCTGGAGGCCGAGAGCCTAAACAACTTCCCATACCTCATCAACCATCGCAACAAGTGCAACAGCAAAAAACTGCTTCTGCTGCTGTTCATCAAATCTTCCCCTGAGAACCTGGATAGGAGGCAGGCCATCCGGGCCACCTGGGGGAATGAGACTTACACTGAGATCGAGCTTGGGGCCACTGTTAGGGTGGTGTTTGCCCTTGGGGTTCACCCCAGTGCTGAGCGTAGGGACCGTTTGCAGAAGGAGCTACTGAGGGAGGACCACGTCTACAGCGACCTAGTCCAGCAGGACTTTTTGGATACCTTCCACAACCTAACCATGAAATTGCTGCTGCAATTCCGCTGGAGCCACGCCTACTGCAGCCAAGCACACTTCCTCATGTCGGCCGACGACGACGTATTTGTCCACATGCCTAACCTGGTGAGCTACCTTCAGGGACTGGGACAAGGGGTCCGGGACCTCTGGGTGGGCCACGTGCACAGGGGCTCCCCCCCTGTCCGCCGGAAGACCAGCAAGTACCACGTTCCTTATGAGCTGTACCAATGGCCCTCCTACCCAGACTACACGGCGGGGGCGGGGTACATTGTCTCACGGGACGTGGCTGACAAAATCTACCAGGCCACTCTTTCCCTCAATGCCTCGTTGTATATCGATGATGTGTTCATGGGCATCTGTGCCAACGCTATGGGTGTGTACCCTCAGGAACATGTTTACTTTTCAGGGGAAGGGAAGGCTCCTCATCACCCATGCATCTACAATGAGATGATCACCTCTCACGGACACGAGACAGATGTCCGGTACATGTGGAAGGCAGTGACGGATCCGCAGGTCCAGAACATTTCCTCTGGCATGGTGGGAAAGCTGTACTGCACAGCAGTGAAAGTAATGCTCCTTTGTAGACCTTACCATTTGAATACCTACTCATGCAAGGCAGCCTTTTCATAGTTTACTGTAAAGTGCCACAGGATGTCTGCAGTCTTTTTATTTGTACATATTTCAAGGACCCGGCCGGCGTCATGTTCAAAACAAGACCAAAGCCATGTTCTCGATCTTATATTTTCACAATTCCTGTCTTGGCTTGATGGGATACTGCAGTTGCACTTTGTGGTTTAGCTAATTGTGTGATGGTAAACAGACTGTACCAGGGCTCCGGTACTTGGCTGCAGTAAGGAACTTTTTGGCTGCCTGAAAGAAGTCATAAGGGAGAAATCCTTTGAATAAATTACCTCACAGTTTAACTGGGAAATTCAGTCTAGGGTTGCCAGCAGACATTACTGTTTTTATTCTGTTTTTAATTGAATTAAACTGATTAAACCCTACAATCTTAATCTTACTCATTATTTAACTATTTCTAAAGACAAATTCATTACTTTCCCACATTCTATGATTCCACGTCTCCTAAAGTAAAAATATCAGGCTGCTAACCAGGAGCATACATTTCCTGCCACTGGCATTTTACAAGGCATCACAAAATCTACATCAGACCACTTCCTGCTCAGTAAATCAACCCAGATGAAATATTTAAATCTTTTACAGCTTCTCTACAGTTTTTAGCAGTTAATATGTATATAGGAATTCACTAAACCTCCATAGAGCGGTGAGGCGTTCTACTCTCTAAGCCAAGAGAAATAACCCACATTCAAACAAACAGCAATTCACACTGTTTTCTAGAGGTCTTCAGTGTACTCTACAATTAAAGGTCTGACTTCTATAATAAAGATAATGATTGGCCTGCATAGAAGTTTCCATATACCCAGTATAACCAGAAAAATTAAAAAAGTGTGCATGCAACAAAACCAGAAAAATGAAAACTTTGTATGATGAAAACCCAAAAAAGAAAGTGCGTATGATAAGAGTGCCTGCTAATTTACGTGAATCTAAAATAGGCTAAAGATGAGTTAGGATATGGCCATGCAGCCATGGATTGAGGCATGCAACATCTGAGCAAAGGGAACATAACTTTGGATTTGGTAAGAATCTTTAGAGGCACTAGTGTGAAGTAACACGGTTACATGCCTCAGAGATTTAAGGCAAATAACCAGCTGATTGCTCAACTGTGGTTGAATGAAACATGCATAATGTGAGGAAGTCCACTGGCATTTTCTTGTGTGCAAAAATCTATCCCAAGTGGTTGGCACATATCACATCACTTGGTTTCTTTTTACAGACTGTACAATTGATAGTACATAAAGACCTAACAGTTACATAAAATTATGTGAGGAATAGTTTTATAGCTCTATCAAGATAAAATTATCAGTGCGATCTTTTAGGAAGTGCTTTATATGAAAGGAAGTGCTGGCTGAAAATAATGCAGGAAGAGGTAACCACAGATTACCTTGTGTTGGTTATTTGCTATGTGTTAAAATAACAAAACCACATTATTAACCACTGTTTGAGTACAGACAGCAGTCACTCTGCATCATCTTTAATGGAGGGTAGAGAGAATGTTAAAAAAGATTGTCATTCTCAGTTGACATATTGTAGAAGGGCGGAGAAAAGCAAATATGAATTCACCTTCGCCTGCTCGAAAGACTCTCCTCCGTTTCGTGCATCACCAGGATGTGACTGGATCCTCCCTGGCTTGCCTCATGCATTACTTCAATCTGAGGACAAACATTTACAGTGCTGTCAAAAAGTATTTGCCTCCTTCCCGA
This sequence comes from Esox masquinongy, assembly GCA_016801175.1. Taxonomy (NCBI): domain Eukaryota; kingdom Metazoa; phylum Chordata; class Actinopteri; order Esociformes; family Esocidae; genus Esox; species Esox masquinongy. The sequence continues at coordinate 51,668 of JACXGI010002922.1, forward strand.
TTTCCTCGGTTATTGCATATCTGTCACGCTGAATGGTTTCAGACCTTTATTCAAAATGTAATATAAGACAAAGAGAACCACAGTAAACACAACATTCAGTGGAAAAAGGTTAATTTGATTTTTTAATGTAAAGAATTATCCAACATGAACTGGCCCTGTGTGAAAAATTTATTGCCCCCTTAGTTATTCAACCAAACCATTAACCAAATTCAGTTGATCATTGGATTCAATTAGAGCAGACACACCCACGCTTGATTACTGCCAGCCATGTTCAATCTAAACATGACTTATATAGAACCTCACCATTAATGTGAATTAGGCTACAAGGCCTCAACAAGCGGCACACCATAAAGCCAGTGAATGAAATTCCAGAAGAGCTGAGAAAAAAAGTTGAGCTCTAAGTCTGGAAAGGGATACAAAGCCATGTCTAAGACCCTGGCACTCCAGCGGACCGCAGTGAGAGCCATTATTTTCAAATGGTGAAAACTTGGAATAGTGGTGAATCTTCCCCAGTGGCCGCAGTACACTATGGCCCCCTTATAAATATCACCCTCTTGCTCAGAGTGCTAACGGTTGTTCTTGAGACACTATTAAGCATGACACCTCAAACAAGAAATTGTTCTTAGTTGTAGTAGAATAGGTTGTGTGCACACACTGAAATACATTTTGCATACATTTAAACATAACCATCGTTTCAGGAGTAATTGTCTCTGAACAGCTGTCCCCAGATCTTACCTTCAGACTCCCTTTGACTTTGCGGTTTAAGTTTTTCTTTTTGGCAAGCTCAGTCTCTGGGGGCTGCTTTGTGGCAGTGGAGTTTTCCGAAAGCCTTCGACTGGAGACTGGACAGTGTTACAGGACAGTGATGGACAGAGGAAGACAGAGGAATTTAAAAGGAATTTATCTGACAACAAAAGCTGATTGTTTGTCATAGCAACATCTTGGGATCCCGAATGAGTGAATTAATGTGAATACATTAGGTGTTCTTTACCAGGTTCAGGATGTAACGTTTTAACACATTCTCAGTCTTTACCTAGAAAATGACTAACCTCCTGAGATGTGCATTACGGTATTAGGAATCCAGGGGGTCCATTCCGGCTAGACACTCAAAGTTTTGTTGCTTATTTAGACAAATCCTCTCTACATCCATGGCCTAATATTTAGGTCAAGTTTGCATTAGGTCAGAGTGGGTCGAAACTTACCTGAGGCCGGGCCGGTGATCCTGGGCGTTTTAGGGGGTGCAGGCCGTTTGGGGGATGACTCGGGCCGGGGGGCCACAGGCTGTACCGGCCGGGTCTGTTTAGCAGAAAGCTTCTTCAGACTGACCTGACGCTTCTCAAACATCTCCTTTACGTCCTCTAGCCTCTTTAGTGCCTTCTGCACGTCTGCCTGGTGGAAAGCACAACCAGGGTCAGCAAACAGGACTACTGTTCATCTGTAGGCTAAAATAGAATTCCGCAGTCGAGTTACCTTGACTTCAGCGGTGAGGACAAGCTCATACTGGTTGTGGATGTTCTTGAGGTCGCTCAGTTGGTTCTCTTTAGCTGACTCCAGGAACTTCTCAATGTCCTGCAGGGCTGCCTCAGCCCCTTCCTGGGACTGACACTTATCTACCGATTGAGAGGCCAGGATGTACACCCCCGACTCACACCACTGGTTCACCTGTAACCAGTACAGATCACATGGATGAATAGCCATTCAGTATGATACATATCTGTACTAGAAAGGCACTAGTGAGTCTACACACCCGATGTGCAGTCTTCACATTTTGCTGCCTTAAAACTGAATCTAAAAACGGACTGCTTACTTCCGATTACACAGCCTACCCTTGTTTTATAAAACAAGAAAATGAAAAATTATATAAAAGTTTAAATGATACACAATCAGGATATCTTGATTATTTTGGTCCTCACACCCCAGAGTTAATAAGTTGAGACCATCAAACTGGAAGGTGTTACTGTGAGGTTTTAAATAAGAAATATTTTTTTATGAAACACACTAGTGTACATTTTGGCACCATTTTTTAAAATTCAGTCTGGCTTTTTAACCAGACATTTTGATGAGTAGCCAGTAAGCGTAGAGGAACAACTGAGTTATCACAAAAAACATGATCCTGATAACTAATAGCCGATAACATTATGCTGTTGGTTTATCCCCATACCAGGCTTGATTTGCTTGTGCATAATTCGACAGAAGTGAGCCTATTGCTGAACAAGAGTCAGGGGTATCCAACCTTTTCCTGCATGACAACTACTGACAAAATTAAACATTACAAGCTACTCTTTTTTGTACTTTCAATTCGGCACACGCTTATCTATTATTACAACCATAGAGCAAAATGTGTGAAATATGAGTCAATTTAAATGATTAAATCACATCAGAATAACAAAAATGTCTGGCTGGACAAAATGTTTTTTTTTTTTTGCAGTAACGGTCCTTTAATAGCAAATCTAACCAATGAATTGTGCTTCTAGGGAAACAGAAATGTGAACACTGAAGCTGTAGCCTATTGCTGCAGTCATTGTATACAAATAACATAAGATGTACTTACTCAAAAGTAAAACCAGTATTATGTACTTCTGCAAGGACTGCTGTGCTTTTGATAAGGTTTGGGGGAAACTGATAAGTGGACTGACTCCAATAAGCTGTTACATTGGCGCTTGCGTAAAGCAGCTCCTTTGTGCGAGTGCAATAAAAATACGATTGTTTAATTTTCTTTGATCCATGCACCTAAATACAGTTAAGTGCCTAGAACAATATTTTTAATCCTTTTTGGACTCAGCTTCATACTAGCAACCGCAGATACATGGTCTGTCGAAAGTAAAAGCAGGCAATGCTACAGTATTACAGTAGCATTAGAAGGACCAGCCATGTTATCACTAAAATCTGTGCATTAGCCTACTTCAAGAAAATGTCAGAATAGTTTTGTTTTCCACGCAGAGTACATATAGATTTACATGTTTAAGTCCACCCACTCACCAATATCGCTACCAGAGTTAATGCACCGACATGTGTGCATTTTATGTAATTAATACCAAAGAAGCAGATTGCACTCAAAAGCTCTTTCCCAAAAATATTTTGTCGAATGATGAATTACTTTTGTTTAGCTATTGTCTTTTCTAGATCCATTTAGTGATTGTCACGTCGATTGCTACTGAAAAATCGGTGTTTAACCCTCCCGTTATGTTGCAGGTGAAATTAACCCGTTTCAAAATACTGGATTTAAAAGAAAGTTTTTGGAGCATAAAACCTTTTCTGCTGGGCTTAATTAATGTAATGAAAATTATTAATTTAACGTGATGTCAACCCCCCGCATATTTATGTTACACACATACTGGTCGGGTCAGTTAGACCCAGCAGTGAAAATAGAGGCTACAAAGGGTAAAAATATCAAATTTGGACTGAAACTGTTTGAAGAGTAGATAGAAAAATGAATCACTTGTATATTAATTGAGTGTTAATTGATGAAACATTTAACCAGGGCTCATATTATTTTCTTACTTAGCATAATGGGAGGACCTAATATCATTATATAACCATACTGTATAAAAATGTGTGTCTAAGGTTTGGAAGTCGGTTGTTCTGCAGACCAACATGGATTGGTTGCTCTGCAGAGCAACAATTTTCCACAATAGAAGTTGGCCCCCCACCCAACGCAAAACGTCGGCAAAATGGTCTCATTTGTGCTCCGTTTCTGCTGTTAAAATTTTCGTTTGTGCTGCTATCATTTTTTAAATATTAAAGAATATTTTATAGGTCATTCTGAGGTCACTCAGCCCCCCAACATACTCCAAATTCACCCAAAATGTGCTCTGTTTTGGTTTGTGCCATTAAAAGTTTGGTTTGTGCTGCTATGGTGTTTGTGCTGGTTTGTGCCGTTTTTACGAGTCTGCTTGCCTGGACCAGGTGAGGTCATTTTTGATGAACACAACGAGGAATTTGAAGTCAGAGACTCTCTCAACTTCAGCTCCATCGATGTGTATGGGGGCGTGATCCCCCCTCTAACATTTCCTTAGTCTTGCGTTGAGAGAGAGGTTGTTGTCCTGGCACCACATTGCCAAGTCACTCACCTCTCTGTATTCAGTTTCATCATTGTTGGAGATGAGACCCAGGATGGTGGTTCGGACCTAAACTTAAGGATGACGTTGGAGCTGTGTGGCCACAGCCCTGAGGGGCTCGGATGCTCAGGGTCAGTGGAGAGGAGGTGAGGTTGCCCATTCACACCACCCGGAACAGCACAAACTGTCTCTAAGCAGAATAGAAAGAGGAGTGGGAGGCCCTGGTGCACAACTGAGCAAGCGGACAAATATATCAGTGTCTTGTTTGAGAAACAGATACCTCACAGGTCCTCAAATGGCAGCTTCATTAAATAGTCCCCGCAAAACACCAGTCTCAATGTCAACAGTGAAGAGGCAACTCTGGAATGCTGGTCTTCTAGGCAGAGTAACCAAGAAAAAGCCATATCTCAGAGTGGCCAATAAAAAACAAAGATTAAGACGGACAAAAGAACAAAGACTCTGGACTGAGTAAGATTGGAAAAAGTGTTATGGACAAATTAATCAAGGGTTTGAGGTGTTCGGAACAAAGAACAACATTTGTGAGACAGACCAAATGAAAAGATGCTGGATCTGTCAAGCTGGTAAAGTGGGAGTTTTGTACAGGGTAAAAGGCATCTTGAAGAAGGAAGGCTCACTCCATTTTGCAATGCCATAGCATAGCATGTAAAAAGGGCTTTATAAATACATTTGATTGATTGATAGCATACCCTGTGGACGGCACTTGATTGGAGCAAGTTTCCTCCTACAACAGGACAATGGCCCAAAGCACAGTTCCAAACAAGAATTATTTATGGAAGTAGCAGTCATATAAGCACACACTCCATACACACACTCTTGCAAAAGTGTGCAAACACAATTGTCAGTGTTTGTTGTGTTGCTATTTAGACTAAGCTATATTTTGCCAGATATAATGACCTCTGTTTTATCTTTATTTATTTGAAAGAAGTTGTGTGACATCCAGTTATTCTCACAGACACAATCCAGTTATTTTCCTGTTACTCAGTGCTCATTCCTGTTACCCAACATTCCTGTTAATTGTTTTTTATTAAGAAAATAAAGATAAACAACTTATTTTTCAATTATGTTTGGTCCATCTTTTAAACAAATGTATGTTAAATCACATTATATATTTTTGAAAATATTGAGGTTGAAAAAGACATTTCACCTGCATATGTTGTGACTTTTTAGCTACAGATATACACCGATCAGCCATAACATGATGACCACCTGCCTAATATTGTGTGGGTCCCCCTTTTGCCGCTAAAACAGCTCTGACCCGTTGAGGCATGGACTCCACTAGACCTCTGAAGGTGTGCTGTGGTATCTGGCACCAAGACATTAGCAGCAGATCCTTTAAGTCCTGTAAGTTGTGAGGTGGGGCCTCCATGGATCGGACCTGTTTGTCCAGCACATCCTACAGATGCTTGATTGGACTGAGATCAGGGGAATTTGGAGGCCAAGTCAACACCTTGAACTCGTTGTTGAGTTCCTCAAATCATTCCGGAACCATTTTTGCTTTGTGGCAGGGCGCATTATGCTGCTGAAAGAGGCCAATGCCCTGAGGGAATACAGTTGCCAAGAAGGGGTGCACATGGTCTGCAACAATGCTCAGGTAGGTGGTACGTGTCAAAGTAACATCCACATGAATGGCAGGACCCAAAGTTTCCCAGCAGAACATTGCCTAAAACATCATACTGCCGCCGCCAGCTTGCCTCCTTCCCATAGTGCATCCTGGTGCTATGTGTTCTCCAGGTAAGCGACGCACACACCCAGCCATCCACGTGATGTAAAAGGAAACGTGATTCATCAGGCCAGGCCACCTTCTTCCATTGCTCCATGGTCCAGTTCTGATGCTCACGTGCGCATTGTAGGCACTTTCGGCAGTGGACAAGGGTCAGCATGGGCACCCTGACTGGTCTGCAGCTACGCAGCCCCATACGCAAAAAACTGCAATGCACTGTGTTGTGACACCTTTCTCAGTACCAGCATTAACATTTTCAGCAATTTGAGCTACAGTAGCTCATCTGTTGGATCGGACCAAACAGGCCAGCCTTCACTCCCCACGTGCATCAATGAGCCTTGACCGCCCATGACCCTGTCGCCGGTTCAACGCTTTTACTTCCTTGGACCACTTTTGATAGGTACTGACCACTGCAGACCGTGAACACCCAACAAGGGCTGCAGTTTTGGAAATGCTCTGACCCAGTTGTCTAGCCATCACAATTTGGCCCTTGTCAAAGTCGCTCAGATCCTTACGCTTGCTCATTTTTCCTGCTTCTAACACATCAACTTTGAGAACAGAATGTTCACTTGCTGCCTAATATATCCCACCTACTGACATGTGCCATGATAATGAGATTATCACTGTTATTCACTTCACCTGTCAGTGGTCATAATGTTATGGCTATTCGGTGCATATTTTTGAAGATGTAACCAATTATTTCTGTAAAATACCCTCTTAATTGAGGGGAAAACAAAGAAACTAGTTGGCATGACTTTTAATTGATATTTAAAAAGAGTTTTGGTAACAGGACTGGGAAAAGCACAACCATCTTCCATTAAGAAACCTTGTAAAAAAATAAATACAATTGCCTGAGATTGACCTTAACACATTTTGTATAGTAAAATGTGTGTTATTAGATATAGTGGTGAAAAAAGATAAAGAATTAAGTTCAATTTTGAAAAGTTCCAAATGCAAATTGCACCGATTTGGCGGAATAGCCCAGAAGAATAAACGAAAATGTTAACAGCACAAACCAGCAAATACGGAGCACAAACGATTGAAACTATAGCCGCGTTTCCACCAAAAATACCCAGAACTTTTAGTCCCAGGAACTGCTATTCAAGGATTTTGCCGACGTTTTGTGTTGGGTGGGGGGCCATCATCACACAGTTGTGTAGCCATGGTGAGGAGGATACAGTACGGGGACGCACCTACCCCACCAGTGCCTGAGGTGTGTGTGTGTGTGTGTGTGTGTGTGTGTGTGAGTCAGGGGATCAGGATGTGCAAAAAGACAAACTTCTATGCTGTACTAATAAATGAATCATAATTTTCATCTTCCTAGGTTGCTGCTCTGGGAAAAAATAGTAAGAGGTGCCAGGTATGCAAAGCTTTTTCCGGTTTCCGTTTGTAAACATTGTTTAAAAATGAAATGTAGTTTTAAAATAAAGCTTATGACTCATTTGGATTAGAATTGAAAGGGTCAAATTGACTTGGAACAGAAGAGATGTTTTGTCTGTATTAATCAACATGCCCTCATGACAGAAAATACATTTAAAAAAAAAAATAAAAAAATTGTGTAATTTTTGCCAATGTACAGAAAAAAACATTTTAAAATATTTTTTTTTATGAAAAACGAGTGAATTATCATAAGAAAACCATGATCTGAAAGGGGTGATCAAACCTGATTACATGAAGTACTGATTAAATTGATATTAATTGAGCTAAAGATAAGGGAGAATAAAGTTTATGGAGAAAAATATTTGTTTTAAATACTTTCGGGTGGTTAAACACGTGCCGGGTCAATTTAACCCTGGAAAAACATTACTGTTCCTTAATTTTGAACGTTATAATCCAAGGCACTGTTCTTAAAAAAACAATCCTCTATCTTTACCCATTGTTTCTTATAAAGTATGAATGTAAAAAGGTTTTTTGCAAATGAAAGCACAAACTACCAAAAATTAAGGGAAAAAAAGGACTGACAATTCAGAAAACAAATGTAAATGAAGGGCATTCCTTTCTTTTGAAATCCTTTGAACATTGGTGCAGAGAAAACCCTAAAGTTTGACCGGCTAGATTAACATATCAGAACTTACAGTTCCATCTGCGATTGCAGATAAAAAAGACGATTCAGATTGCAACCAAAAATTAAACCACAAACTGATTAACAAATATCGGGATTTAGATACTCTATGCTTCATGCATTCTTAGGTAACTGGCATTATGTTGCCAGGATATTAGCCTCTCCCTCAACGTAAAAAACACTAAAGACTTTATTGTTGACTTAGGGAACACAGGAGGCAACAGACACCAGTCATAGCCGAGGGGCTGTCATATACCAGCGATATGACACCATTGTTGTCAACAGGAGGAAAAGTAAATGCATTCCCCAGCTAAGCAGGGTCAGACTCTGAACAGAAACGCAGATTCTGCCTAAGGAGATGTTGGAGGTGAAAGTGCAATTCTATGTGCAAAGGCTGAGTGCGACTGTGACCATGCACAAGATCTCGCCAGGAAGACATATATTTCCTTTCGGATGGAAACATAGAAAAGCCTCTGTAATCCACCTCACCTTGTCGATACCCATATGTATTTGTAGCGATTTAGACAAGATGTCGTGTTTCTTCCTGGCCTCATTGGCGAAGTTGTCACAGATGCGTCGGAGTTCCACACACTTGGGCCGGATAGAGTCCACAGCATAGTGGTTGCTCTGAATCAGCTGGTCTCCATGTAGGGCATGGAGCTGGGCTTTCTCTAGTGACTCCTGACAAACACACACACACGCACACGCACACAGAAAAACAACACAAGAAAGAGAACCATTCATCACATATGACCAACACACTGGGCCGCATCCATGTTAGGCTCACACTCAAAGACAGAGTCACGTGCTCTGTGAAAATATATAACAGATGTTTCTAATTGATAGGTTCCAGTGCAACATCTCATGCAACATTTGGTATTGGGACTGGGCTGACCCGGGCCTTCTCTTCTAAGGTCTTGAGGTCCTTCAGTAACATCTCCACCCGGACGACACAGTCCCCAATGTCAGACAGGACCGGCAGAGCCTCCATCAGGCTGTCCAAGGACAATTTCACCTAGAAGGATCGGACAGAAAACACCACGTCACGTGTTTTGACCATTTATTCAAATATAACATTACACACATTAGATCTTTGCATTAGGTACTGTCCTTTCATGACAATTCACTGCCAGAGCGAGCGTCGTCACAGAGGTAGTGAAAGTATAGACAGGGAGCATGTTAAACTTTACATGGCCCCTTTGTAGAGAGGAAAACAAAATTGTAACGGCATGCAGAAAATACCAACACGTGCCAGGAAAGAGCTGCAGTGGCAAACATTTATAGACAGAGTGCACTGGCGATTAGCATGTACAGCATTCGCAGGTATTTATAAGTGTGATTTCTGTGTGAAAAAAGCATGTGTGAGTATGTGTGTAAGACTAAGTGTTTCTACAAGGTGTTACATTATAACATTTACTTCTAACCACATTTACTTCTAACTTTGGGAATCAAAATAGCCAGGCTTTGTTCTCTCAGTGTAAATAAGTTAAACCTACTGAACACTGCAGTTGGAAATAGGGACTCTATTACAGAAAGCCCTCCAAAATGTATTTTAAATATGTCATGCTTGAAATACATTTAAAAATGCATTGGAAAACAAAGTCATGCTTGTCAATTTATAAGCATCCCAAAGGTATTTTACTATTCTTTCTGTATAGGAACATACACACCTCTCGGAAGTCATGCTCAAAATGTCGTAACTGTAGGCACTGCTCTAGTTTGAGGTGATGTTTACACCAAAACTGTTCAAACGCATTTTCTGTCTCGTCCAGCTGAGCCAACAATCTGAAACACAACATGGACAAATGACATCATTACGCAGAATCGCCCCCTCTTTATCCAGCACTCAATTCCACTTTCAGTGAAAAAAAGTCATTTCAATAAACTATGCACTTAAATATATGCTTTTATTAGAAGGTCCAGTAGGCCCTAGCCACCAACCTTTCCACAGTGGTCTGGTTTTCCATCTCATCTGGGTTAAGTTTGTGGTTCTCAGACTTGGCGGCCTGCTCTTTGATACAGCCCAGTAGAGTGGTTCCCTGTGTCATCGCTAATTTCAGTTCATCCTGTCAAAATGGGGGGGGTCATGAGACATGGTCTGCTTCTGATCAGCAGTCTGGTTTGGGAATAGAGAACTCTGCTTGTTATCTAAGCCTACACCACTGATGATTATGGTTGTGGTTTAAACTAATAAGCCACAGGCTGATAGAAGCCATTCCCCCTTTGATATTGATTCATAGTAATGGATAAAGGTCTCAACTTGAATGTAACATGTTTTAACATAGACATCACTAGGCAAGGCAACTTTATTTGTACAGCACAATTTCATACACATGGCAGACTCAATACACCTCACATAAAAACATGTTACAAAATAAAACAGGATATAAAAATAGTACAAAAGATATTTAAATTAAATTAAAGAATAAAAGAAAAACGTGTTTATCACACTGCTAAAAATCTATGACAAACAATGTCTCTCTCAGAGTATATGCAAGGTTTGTAGCCTAGCAGAAAGCAATGGTGAACATTAAAGTTTAGTCAGAGTTGGAGCAAGTCTCAAATCTTCTGGAAGTTTATTCCAGCTATTTCCTACATAGTTGCAAAATGCTGCTTCTCCATGTTTTGTTTTGACTCTGGGAATAGTTAACAGACCGGTCCCTGATGACCTGAGGGGTTTAGAGGGTTTATATTGTAAAAGCATTTTAGTGATTTATTTGGGCCCTACGCCATTTAGTGAATTATAGGTGAGCAGCAATATTTTGAAATCAATTCTCTTACACCCTGGGAGCCAATGCAGAGATTTGAGAATTGGTGTAATGTGTTCAAATTTTGTGTCTTTGTTAGAACTCTAGCAGCAGCATTTTGTACATGCTGTAGCTCCCTAAGAATTTTTTTAGGGAGATCTGAAAAGAGACCATTACAACAGTCTAACCTACTAGTGATAAATGTTTAGTCAAACGTTAGATGCTCAATTTCTCACCTAAAAAAGGAAAAATGCAACTGGTATGATAAGTAATTATTTTGGGTGAAATGTATAAGCTTATGGCTACTGTAGGTAGCTTCATTGTGAAAGTTTGTTTCGGATTATGTAAACTATAATATGCATTTGGTTAGCGATTCACATGGTATCTGTTTTTAGTAGCATGTGCACAACATTGTAACGCAGCAGGTTAGCAATATGATATTCATGTGTAGTTCAGTTCATTCATGTTTAGCTAACGTTTACGATAAATGTTATCCATAGTCATTTGTTTATGGATGAAAGAATAATGTTTAAGCAGGATAAAATATATTTGTGTATGGAGTCAGAATATTAAGAGACAATTATTTGAAGAGTGAGCATTTAAGCAAATGAGGATGGTTCGTAATGGAGACATTGTGTTTTTCCTTTTTCTTTTCTTTCATGTTAATCAAGCTAACTAACTAATTAACTAACCTAACCATGCAACTACTGAAAAGTAACTGGTGTTAGAAGAAAATCATTGAAACAGAAAAACCCTAAATAACTTGAAAATAAAAGCATGAGCAAGTTTTTCTAAGTCTTGTTTTTCTAAGTCAGCTACATCAAGTCCTCTAAATCTTGCTAAGGTTTTAATGTGATAATAAGCTGCTTACTGACTTGATGTAGCTGTTGAAATTTAGACCTCAGTCCATAATAACACCAAGATTTCTGACTTGGTTTTTAGTTTTGAAAGGCATGGAGTCAAGGTGTGATCTAACTTTTAGCCTTTCTTTGACACTGAAGATAATTATCTCAGTTTTGTCTTTACTTAGTTGAAGGAAATTCTGGTGCATCCAGTCATAGACCTGCTCAATGCCCTGGCACAGCAAATCCATAGGACGATAGTCATTTGGTGATAGAGCTATATAGATATGAGTGTCGTCTGCATAACTATAGTAAGTGATATTGTTGTTTCGTATAGTTTGGCCTAGCGGCAGCATGTAGATTTTGAATAAAGATGGCCCTAGAATTGAACCTTGGGGGACTCCACACATCACGTTTGTTAGCTCAGATACATAGTTGCCAATGGAAACAAAGTGGTTCCTGTCTAGTAAATATGACTTGAACCAACTTAAGACTGTGCCGGAAAGCCCAACACGATTTTCCGGCCTGTCCAAAAGTACTGAGTGATCAACAGTGTCGAATGCAGCACTAAGATCCAGTAACATCAGAATTTGGCTGATCCAGATGGATTAGTCCACTAATTATCCTCCCAAAAGCGGCAGTAATTCTCAAACCAACCCCCATGCACATGTTCATGTGTTGCTTACGAAACTCTCAGTGTGACTTAGGGACAAATTTCTGACTTCATTATCCACTTTTAATTAATAACACAAGCATGATATTCTAATGGACAAATCTCTCCTATAGTTTAAGAAGAAACGAACATTAACAATCTAACATTTAATTTAGGAATTATTTTTTGTATATGTGTCTCAAAATCAGATTTGAACAAATGGCTATCATATCATTAGGCACGCCTATCCATTCTTTTGTGTGAAACTGCTCAATCTCAAAAATAATGTGGTACCTTACGGGATTCCATAATGTAGTGGCGGTTACATCATTGCACATATTCCCTTGAAGGGGCCACTGTAGAATGTAATTAACCCCTATACCTTTAATCATTTTTGCCTTTAATCATTTCCCTTTAGCTTTGGAACACTTGTGCAAATGGCGGAGGTCCATGTGAACATGCAAATGGAGGACCAAGGGTGAAGTGGAGCCCATTTTGGATTTAGTAAGAAAATGTAGTCAGGACTGCCTCAACAGTGCTGCTCGTGCGCTCACATGATGGGACAAGTGTAATGTTTCCAGCTCTATCCATTTTTGTAATTTGATCACACTAATGTGTGAATTCAACTACTACCATACTGTCAAACAGGAACACAGGTGTTAATGACGCTAACCAAGAGTAAAAGTGAACCTTTGTAGAAAGCCATGGTTTGTTAATGCTGAAGCAGAGCCCCACCTTGAGTTTGTCGTGCTTCTCAGTGTGATTAGTGAGTAGGACTTTGGTACACAGCACGTCATTGGGCAGCTCTGTCTCTGCCAGATCGGTGCCAAACTTTTGCAGCATTTGGGCAGTGGTCTTAACCGTCACAGCAAAGTTTTCAATGGCCTGAAACAAACAAAATAAACACAGACCCTTTGGTATTGGTTCCGTAAAATTCTAAATATACTGTAAGTTTATGGCTATTGTAATGGCAACTGACTGTCCGGTGGTGGATCCATTGGCTGTGGCAGTACTCCAGATTCCCACCAAGCTCGCATGTTAGCTGGCCCTTGTCAATGTAGCTGTGTAAGTCGGACAGGGAGTTGAGCATCACAATCTGTAGGGAGACATTCAAAGACATCACTGCATGTTATGGGTGCATGTCAATTTGATCTGTGTCTTTATAAGTGGCTGGTTGTAATGCAGGAGAATTGTTGCCTGGGTAACAATACTTAACTTCTTCCTCAGGCCAAATGCAATACCACACTTAGTTGGGAGCCTGGATGGTGTTACTGTACCTCCAACATTATTTTACAGATTGCAAAAACAACAGAGGAATTGATTGGTCCCATTTGTCTGGTTGCAAATACTGATAGGTTTGCTGGGAGCCAGAACTCACATGGGTAAAGAAGGTTTTTAAAATGTGTAGGTATTGGCTTAGGTTCTCTGGTTAGAGAAGATCCAATCTGCTAATGACTACGTTTTATACAAAACATCAAATTTTGATGTCACTAAACAACTGCAATGGAAGGAGTCTCAGACTGAAAAATGTAACAAGTAATAATGCAGTGGAAGATATTAGTTTGAGTCATCAGGCAACGAGAACTTGTCTTTAACCAAAATTCATGACCAAAGTAAGGGAAATACAGTACAGGTAAATAAATACTGCCACATTCTACACAGCTCTACATATGCAAAACATGCAGTGAGGACTCATGTTTCAAACAGTTCATTTAGAGATAAACGCCACATCCATGCAACACAGGACATTAGGTCAATACCCAGACACAGGAGAGATTTCAAAGATGATGTAAGACTTGGAAAAGGGTGAGTGGTCGCAAAGCATGCTTACCGGTACCTTCATTTTAAAGTCATCACGGTGTAGCTTAATACCAATGTCAGCGATGGCCCTATGGATGAAACGTGAGGGCCTCAGCACCAAGACGAGCTGGAGGTTCCCTGGAAATGCTCCCTAGTGGACACAGGTTCAAAGCACAGCTTAATAGCATCTCTTAGCTTTGTGTAAAAGGGTGTCAAATTCAGATTCAATATTGTTAGGATATACTTGAATATCAGAATAAAGTACCAATTTGAAAGCAAAAAAGTAGTATTGGGATTTGCGTCTGACTGTGATATTTTGCACGCAGCTTTTCTAAAATCTTCCCAACCAATTTGGCCTAACATCGTTCATTCTTATGCTGCTGGCATTAACTCACTAGTAGTATACTGTAGATAAGTGCAGAGATGTTTTTTTTGGACAGCCCATTCTGGTAAAAGTAAAAATAATTTTGTTTCTGGGCAGTGGATGGAGTCATGGAAAAAGCCACATCAGTTTTGGAAAATGTGATATGGAACTTAGCGACTGAAATGTGTTGTAAAAGTGTTGCAATCTGTTGCGAACATCTCGGTCTGACAGAATATTTTCAACAGCCAGACAGATATTAAACAAAACAGCTATACTGGACATTTAACAAGTTATACTAGCACATCTGTAAAATAAATATATTTGTGCTAGAATACAATATTTTGGACTTTATTGAATTCCACGTATGCAATTACAATAGTTGATAATGTTTCAATTGTGTATATATTTTATGTATATAGCCTATCATTGCTATGTTTTCAATACACTAATGTACGTGAATGCAACTAATAGCACACTGCCAAACAGGAACACAGATGTTAAAGATACTTTCCATTGGGTTGTGTAATGTTGCCCCCATGTGTAACAAAACTGAACGTTTGGCACAAAACTGAACGAGTTTGACATTTTTTTACACCTATTTTTTAATGTAGTTATCTGAATACTATTTTTAATATGACATTATGTATAGATATTCAAACAGTTTTAGGGACATTTTGACAGCCCTAGCTAGCGTACCAACAGACAAGGAAATCCTCGCTGACAATGCCACTCCCCACCACAGGGAACTTCTTAATTGATGTCTAGAACAGAGCACGGTTAAGTAGAACCCAAACAGGCTGGAGCACCAAGCAACAGATAATAACCCAATCTCTGAAGTGAAAGATGTACATTCATACCGCTATCCGAGTTAGCGAGGCCTTCACTGAGCTCCATTTGTCCCGCCTGCGGTCGATGATAATAACAAAACCAATGCTGGCAGCATCCAAGCTACACAAAAGAGAGATGTACCACGTGATTATTTCCATGAAGCTATCCCAGCATGCAGACATATACACATGCAGACGTATACAGTAGATATAAAAAGTCTACACACCCCTGTTAAAATGCCAGGTTCTTGTGATGTAAAAGAATGAGACAAAGATAAATCATGTCAGAACTTTTTCCACCTTTAATGTGACCTATAACGTGAACAACTCAATTGAAAAACAAACTGAAATCTTTGAGGGGGAAAAATTTAAAAAAAACTCAATAACCTGGTTGCATAAGTGTGCACACCCTTAAACTAATACTTTGTTGAAGCACCCTTTGATTTTATTACAGCACTCGGTCTTTTTGGATAGCGCTCCAAATATATCAGATTGCAAGGACATCTCCTGTGCACAGCCCTCTTCAGATCACCCCACAGATGTTCAGTTGGATTCAGGTCTGGGCTCTGGCTGGGCCATTCCAAAACGTTAATCTTCTTCTGGTGAAGCCATGCTTTTGTGGATTTGGATGTGTGCTTTGGGTCGTTGTCGTGCTGACAGGACAACTTCCTCTTCATCATCAGCTTTCTAACAGACGCCTGAAGGTTTTGTGCCAAAATTGCCTGGTATTTGGAACTGTTCATATTCCCTCCATTCTTTGGGTGATGTGCAGTGTTGTTTTTGCGCCAAACATACTTTTTGGAATATACCTTTTGGAATATATACATACCTTTTTGCGCGTAACAATACCTTTTGGAATTATGGCCAAAAAGTTAAACCTTGGTTTCATCAGACCATAACACATTTTCCCACATGCTTTTGGAGGACTTGATGTTTGTTTTTGCAAACTTCAGCCAGGCTTGGATGTTTTTCTTTGTAAGAAAAGGCCATCTTGCCACCCTACCCCTTAGCCCATTCATATGAAGAATACGGGAGATTGTTGTCACATGTAGCACACAGCCAGTACTTGCCAGAAATTCCTGCAGTTCCTTTAATGTTGCTGTAGGCCTCTTGGAAGCCTCCCTGACCAGTTTTCTTCTCGTCAATTTTGGAGGGACGTCCAGTTCTTGGTAATGTCACTGTTGTGCCATATTTTCTCCACTTGATGATGACTGTCTTCACTGTGTTCCATGGTATATCTAATGCTTTGGAAATTCTTTTGTACCCTTCTCCTGACTGATATCTTTCAACAATGAGATCCCTCTGATGCTTTGGAAGCTCTCTGCGGACCATGGCTTTTGCTCTGAGATGCAACTAAGAAAATGTCAGGAAAATCCT
>JACXGI010002923.1:0-66545 GCA_016801175.1 Esox masquinongy
CCCATTCCAGCCTTGTGTAGGTCTACAATCTTGTCCCTGACATCCTTGGACAGCTCTTTGGTCTTGGCCATGGTGGAGAGTTTGGAATCTGATTGATTGATTGCTTCTGTGGACAGGTGTCTTTTATACAGGTAACAAGCTGAGATTAGGAGCACTCCCTTTAAGAGTGTGCTCCTAATCTCAGCTCGTTACCTGTATATAAGATACCTGGGAGCCAGAAATCTTTCTGATTGAGAGGGGATCAAATAATTATTTCCCTCATTAAAATGCAAATCAATTTATAACATTTGTGACATGCCTTTTTCTGGATTTTTTTGTTGTTATTCTGTCTCTCACTGTTCAAATAAACCTACCAATAAAATTATAGACAGATTTCTTTGTCAGTGGGCAAACGTACAAAATCAGCAGGGGATCAAATAATTTTTTCTCTCATTGTAGTTGCCTTACGTTGCTTCCAAAACTCAAATATAAAAGTGCTAATTGTCTCACTTTATTTATAGCTGACACATATGTACTGCTAACTGACAATCAACTGAACGTGACCTCTGCAGCTGTGTCAAAATAACAGCCCTTTTTCATGTAGTGTTTCTGTAATTTTGTTCACCACTTTTACATTTATTTATATAATTTATACAAATCCATCTAATCAATGAATCCAATAAATCATGTCAATTATTCAATCAAATTCAGAGGGGTCAGCAAAAGAAAACTGAAGATGGGTGAATATACAAAAAACATTTCGTGTAGTGAAACGTCATAAACAAAAGCATTTGTAAGTTTTATTTTTTACAACAACTTTCTTTTTTTAAGCTATCCATTATTTCTACAGTTACCCCATGGTAGCATAAGAGAAATTCCAGTTAAGGAAACCTTTCCAAAATTATCTTGTAAATAGTAATGGGTTGTTTGTCAAACACAAGACAAAGTTTGGTGTGTTGATAAGGGAGCAGGGAGCATTGATCCCCATACATGTTCCGACATTACATAGTGGATTGTGCTTCATGGCAGGGTGCAGAAGACTGGTAGGAAACCTTTTTTAAAGACAATATTTTTTTTCATGAGTTAAGTTAAAAGGAAATTACAATTGTACTTGCCATTGTACTTACTTTTCTTTTTTTCGGATGTAACCTGAACGTCTACCTCGGAACCTCATTGCTGCTATCCCCACATTTCAGTTGTACAGACTTCTTTACACCTCCAACTTGCTCGATTGCACAGCAAAAACTGCCATTTGTACTTGCATTTGCCTCATCGCACAACTATTCATTCCCACTTGCGCATACATATACTTGTACATTTTCTGCCCTCCTATTTGCCTTCATTGCTCATTTAGAATTGCCATTTCGCACTGTATTTGCCTTCTTTGCACATCTATACATACCACTTGTGACATACACTTTACTTAATACTTCCTGCATGCTTTATTTGCACTTCTGGTTACAGTAGATGCTAACTGCATTTCGTTTTACTGTACTCGCACTGTTCAATGACAATGAAGTTGAATCTAATCTAATAAGCTGTAGAGCCAATAATACACTGCACAAAAAAATTAAGGCAACACTGAAATCACACATCAGGTTTTGATGAACGAAATACATTGAAGTTCAAAATCTTTACTGAACATTGTATAATTCGTTGAGAACAAAATGAAGTAACAACGGTCAATGGAAACCAAAATCACCAACCGATTTGGGGCTGGAATCAAACTCACACCGAAAAATCACAGGCTGTTCCAACTTGCGTGAATTTCATGGCAACTCAATGTGACTCAGTAGTGTGTATGTCCCCCACGTGCCTGTATGCACACCTGACAATGTCTGGGCTTGCTGGCCACATGAGGCCGGGCATTGTCCTGCATCAGGAGGAACCCAGGGCCCACTGCACCAGCATAAGGCCTGACAATGGATCTGAGGATTTCATCCCGGTACCTAACAGAGGTCAGGGTATCGTTGGCTAGCACGTGGAGGTCGGCATGTATGGATGTGCCATCCTGGAGGACTACGCTGGACTACGCGTGCTACCTTAATGGGCTGCAGGTACCGCCTCATGCTACCAATAGTGACAAGGACACTAGCAAAACACAAAACTAGAGAAGAATCAGTCAGGAAGGATAATTTTCTGTGGCCACCACCTGCAAAACCTTTCCCTTTTTCGGGGTTGTCTTGCTGTTGCCTCTCCAGTGCACCTCCAGTGCACCACCCTCCAGTGCAGTCAATTTAAATTGCACCAAAATAGGTGACACTGATTGACAATCGCTTATGCTTCCTATCCAGACAGATTGATATCCCTGAAGTTTAACTGACTTGGTGTTATACTGTGATGATTACGTGTTCCCTAAAATTTTTTGAGCAGTGTAGAATATTATAAGCTATAGGATATGCAATGTCATTTGTATCCCCAATAAGAATATTGGTCATTTAAATTTCCTTAGGGAAAGTTTTATAAACTATAGCAATATAGACTATGAAATAACTATGTTCGAACAAGCAGATCACCTAACTTGAGCAGTCCAGACTGTTGTATAATGTTGTAAAAACAGTAGTTCATTGTTAATAATAAACACAGCCCAGTTACTTGTTGTACCAGAGCATACGTACATTGTAACACAGCCTAGTTCACTGGTATGCTCTGCGTTGCAGGGACTAGAAATAAAATTGATGATCCTATTCGAGAACACATATACACACTACCGTTCAAAAGTTTGGGGTCACATAGAAATGTCTTTGTTTTTGAAAGAAAAGCTTTTTTTGTCAATTAAATTAACATCAAATTGATGAGAAATACAGTGTAGACATTGTTAATGCTGTAAATGACTATTGTACCTGGAAACAGCTGATTTTCAATGGAATATCTACATATGCATACAGAGGCCTGTTATCAGCAACCATCACTCCAGTGTTCCACTGGCATGTTGTGTTTGCAAATTCAAGTTTTTCATTTTAAAAGGCTAATTGATCATTGAAAACTCTTTTTCAACTGAGAGTTTCAACTAGCCATATCTAGAAAGACTAGGCTATACCTTTGCATTATATCCAACTACAGTTGACAAAAACCTAAACTTTAACACATTTACCAGTAGAAATAGCCAAGAATTCATGCTTTCTCAACTTCCCACTAAATCTGGTTGTTCTATGAAGGACGCTACCGTTTGCCGTTATATATTCTGTAGGCTTTTAAGTTTTGACAGTTTAGGTTTGAATATGAATCATTTTTAATGGTCTAAAGTGTTTACATCTGAATAAAGTTTAGCAGTCCATATCCAATACTATGGGTTTCAGGTCTATTTCTAATCTATTATTAATGTTTTGACAAATCCATTCATTTGACGGGGTTATTTAAATTTTTCTCAGCCTGAAGAGAACACTAGCTGAGGCAGGCTGTTTTTACAGTTGTGCTCAAAAGTTTGCATACCCTTGGAGAATTGGCAATATATGTACCATTTGTAAAGAAAACTTGAGTGAGCAGGCAAAAGGCATGTATTTTATATCATATGGGATTCACATTCAACTGTAGGATATAACAGAATTGCACAATCCTAAAACAAAACACAGCAACAAAGAAAAAAATGAACTGACCCCTGTTCAAAAGTCTGCATACCCTGAGTTCTTAATACTGTGTATTGCCCGCTTTAGCAACAATGACAGCGTGCAGTCTTTTGTAATAGTTGTCTATGAGGCCCAGAATTCTTACAGGTGGTATAGCTGCCGATTCGTCTTGGCAAAATGCCTCCAGGTCATGCAAAGTCTTTGGTCGTCTTGCATGAACCGCACGTGTGAGATCTCCCCAGAGTGGCTCGATGATATTAAGGTCAGGTGACTGTGATGGCCACTCCAGAACCTACACCTTTTCTGCTGTAACCACTGGAGGGTCAACTTGGCCTTGTGCTAAGGGTCATTGTCGTGCTGGAAAGCCCAAGAGCGTCTCATGCGCAGCTATCGTGCAGAAGAATGCAAATTGTCTGCCAGTATTTTCTGATAACATGCTGCATTCATCTTGCCATCAATTTTCACATGATTCCCCATGCCTTCAGAGCTCACACATCCCAAAAACATCAGTGAGCCACCACCATGCTTCACAGTGGGAATGGTATTCTGTTCACTATAGGCCTTGTTGACCCCTCTCCAAACATAGTGCTTATGGTTGTGACCATAAAGCTCTATTTTGGTCTCGTCACTCCCAATTACCTTGTGCCAGAAGCTGTGGAGCATGTCAAGGTGTTGTCGGGCATATTGTAACCGGGCTTTTTTGTGGCATTTGTGCAGTAAAGGCTTCACTGTTGACGTTGAGACTGGTGTTTTGCGGATACTATTTAATGAAGCTGCCAGTTGAGGACCTGTGAGTCTGTTTCTCAAACTAGACACTATAGTTTCTGTCATCTTGCTCAGTTGTGCACCGGGGCCTCCCGCTCCTCTTTTTATTCTGGTTAGAGCCAGTTTGCACTGTTCTGTGAAGGTAGTAGTTTACAGAGTTGTACGAGATCTTCAGTTTCTTGGCAACTTCTCGCAATAGCCTTCATTTCTCAGAACAAGAATAGACTGACGATTTTCAGAAGAAAGTTCTTTGTTTTTAGCCACTTTTAGGTTGTAATTGAACTCACAATGGCTGAGGCTTCAGGAACTCAATGAGTCTAAAGGCCAGATTTGAAGGCTCAGCTGTGAAAGAACGCTTGGTGTCAGTTGATTTCTCGGTATGAAGAAAATAAAATTTATGAGCTCCACATTTTGTAGGACCCACATGAAATGTAATATTATATGTAGGCAATGAGGGAATGTGATGAATGGCCAATATACCACATTAAAAAGCTGTTCTTAGGCACGATAAATCACAGAGTGCCTGGACAGAGAGCTTAGCCGTGGTATATGGGTAATATATCACAAACCTCCGAGAAGCCTTATTGCTCTTATAAAGCAGTTTCAACATAGTCAACATGTTGAATGGGTATGTATGAGTAATGTAGATTTTTGTGTGGCTGGCCTTCAAAGACATGTGGCTACAGCTGTCTAGTAGCCTTCAGTTATTTGGGATAACAAGAGCTTCAGGCAGATAAGTCTTCAACCTTGTATCAATGATGACATGCAAATGATTGGACCAGAACTTCTATGTTGTGTGTGGAATGATTAGACCCTGTTTATATACACAACCTTGTCAATGATTGTTTGTCTTTGTATGCGTGAATTTATTAAGAGCCATTAGGGTAAACTTGCATAGTAAGTTTTGTAGTGGCTTTCGCTCAGAAATCATCTATTTTAATTGATATACTTGAAAAGTGAACTTAACAAGACATTGTGTCCATATTTGTGTGTATATATGGCCACATATATATAATTTTTCTTAAATCAGCATTTCTACATGTATAGCAGCCATTCCATTCCAGTGTCTGTTAAATTCCAGCACAGGCACACCACATTTTACTTAATAAGGTACTGATTAGGTGATTACCTGAACCAAATCTAATTTAACGAGGAAAAGTATAAAAACCACTGCTGTGGTCATCACTATCCTCTTGCAATAGGACCAGCTGGATGGCAAAAACAGCGCAAGTAGTACCTCAAAGGTAATTTGAATAAAAAAATAACTATTCAGCATGACAAAAGAGTTGAAAAGAAAAGCTTTGAGTGAGGAAAAGAAGGGTTCAATTCTGGCTTTACTGGCAGAGGGATACACTGAGCGTCAGGTTGCTTCCATCCTGAAAATTTCAAAGACGGCGGTTCATAAGAACAAGGTCAAGTAACAGACATTGGGGACAACAAAGCTACAGAATGGCAGAGGGCGAAACGACGGTCCAGTGACCGAGATGACTGTCAACTCATTTGAATGTCACTCAACAACCGTAGGATGACATCAAGTGACCTACAAAAATAATGGCAAACAGCAGCTGGGGTGAAGTGCACGGCGAGGACGGTTCGAAACAGGCTCCTGGGGGCAGGGCTGAAGTCGTGCAAAGCTAGAAAAAAGCCCTTCATCAATGAGAAGCAAAGAAGAGCCAGGGTGAAGTTTGCAAAAGACCATAAGGATTGGACCATAGAGGAATGTAGTAAGGTCATCTTCTCTGACGAGTCAAATTTTCAGCTTTGCCCAACACCTGGTCATCTAATGGTTAGATGGAGACCTGGAGAGGCCTACAAGCCACAGTTTCTCGCATCACTGTGAAATTTGGTGGAGGATCGGTGATAATCTGGGGATGCTTCAGCAAGGTTGAAATCGGGTAGATTTGTCTTTATGAAGGATGCATGAATCAAGCCAAGTACAAGGTTATCCTGGAAGAACACCTGCTTCCTTCTGCTCTGACAATGTTCCCAAACTCTAAGAATTGGTTTTTCCAGCAGGACATTGCTCCATGCCACACAGCCAGGTCAATCAAGGTGTGGATGGAGGACCACCAGATCAAGACCCTGACATGGCCAGCCCAATCTCCAGACCTGAACCCCAGTGAAAATCTTTGATCAAGAGGAAGATGAATGGTCACAAGCCATCAAACAAAGCCGAGCTACTTGAGTGGCATAAAGTCACCCAACAGCAATGTGACAGACTGGTGGAGAGCATGCCAAGACGCTTGAAAGCTGTGATTAAAAATCAGGGTTATTCCACCAAATATTGATTTCTGAACTCTTCCTAAGTTAAAACATTAGTATTTTGTTGTTGAAAAATGAATATGAATTTGTTTTCTTTGCATTATTTGTGGTCTGAAAACACTGCATCTTTTTTTGGTTATTTTGACCAGTTGCTGTTTTGTACAAATAAATACTGTAAATTACAATATTTGTATTTGGAATTTGGGTGTAATGTTATCAGTAGGTTATAGAATAAAACAAAAATGTTCATTTTACTCAAACACATACCTATGAATAGTAAAACCAGAGAAACTTATAATTTTGCAGTGGTCTCTTAATTTTTTCCTAGAGCTGTATGTGAGTGTGTGTAAATAAATATATATGTGTGTGTATTACCTGATAACGTCCAGGCTGACATCAGTGTAGTACAGCTTTCCGCCCACACTGTCGTAGTCCAGTGAGATGACATTGTGCAACTCAGGCACAGGCACGTGCACATCTGTGTGGTCATTTGTGTCCAAGGAGATGCGTCGCACACTGACACGGTTAGAGAATAGCAGGTACGTCTCAGGGGAGTTATCACATGACCTGGCATCTCCCTTGAGGAGAATGCCGGTGGGACAGGCGCAGGAAGTGCCATTGGGACGGGGAAGACAAAGGTGGCTACAATCGCCATTCCTCCTACCACACTTATTGAAACCTGGAGGGAGGGAATAAAAGAGACAGGGGGAGAGAGGCAAAGAGAGAGGGATTGAAAGACAAAGAAATTCATACTTTTGCTTTTTTGAAGGAATTGGGAAAACAGCATTATATTTAAGGTATTAATGGAATTCACATTGCATATGAAAGCTTATTCAATGGAAAGTGAAGTGACACAGGGAAGAGAAAGTAAACTGTGGAATCCACATTGCATATTTGTCACACTGAATGATCTTCATACAAAATGTATTATAAGTTGAAGTGAATCCAAGTAAACCCAAAGTATTGAAATTATAATTGTATTTATTTAAGGAAAACAGCTATTCAAAATCAACTGGCCCTGTGTGAAAAAGTGTTTGCACCCCTGAACCTAATAGCTGCTTGTGCCACCTTTAGCAGCAAGAACTGGAACCAAAGGCTTCCTACTGTATAATTGGAGATAATTCTTCACTGGTGGGATCTCGGCCCCGTCAACTTTGGAGAATCCCAGTAATTCAGCGACACTGTAGGGCTCGAGCATGAATTGCTCATTTAAGTTCCTGCCACAACACTTCACTGGAGTTCAAGTCAGGACTTTGACTAGGCCACTCAGAAACCTTAATTTTGTTTCTTTTGAGCCATTCTGAAATGGACTTACTCTTGTGTTTGGGATAATTTTCCTGCTGTACAACCCAATTACGTTTCAGATCACGGATTGATGACCGGACATTCTCCTTCAGATTTTTATGGTAGTGAGCAGAATTCATGGATCCTTAAATGATGGCAAGTCTTCCAGGCCCTGAGGCAACAAAGCACCCCCAGATCATCACACTAGCCCATCCATGTTTGACTGTTTGGGATGATGTTCTTAGTGTAGTGGTTAGAGATGCGGACTGCCACGCAGTCGACCACTGTTCAATCCTCCCCACGGACCAAACAAATTCAGCATTAGGATTTGTTCAGGATAGGCTTAAACTTTGCTGGCTACAAGCTTCAGTAGCTACATAATAGTAAGCCTAAAGTAAAACTATTTACAATTATATTGCGTTGGACAAACTGCACCGACAAGGACCATTTCGGAGTCATTGTTTTCATTATAGGTACTGTATAGCTATTAGCTAGCCATGTACAGTAATCTCTAATTTAACACATTGAATGTAGTGTTGTGATCCTGTTGTACCTGTTGTTGGTTAGTAAAACTGTTTATGGTTATATTGTGACAGACAAACTGCACCGACAAGGACCATTTTGATTTACATAGTTTAGTTCACATAGCATAGTGGTTGGCTATTTAACTGTCACTGTTTTCTAAAGAAACGAACCACCCATGGAGTGACTTAAGTTATTGTTTTCATTATAGGTACTGTACAGCTATTAGCTAGCCATCTACAGTAATCTCTAATTTAATGCGTTGAATGTAGTGTTGCGATCCTGTTATACATGCTGTTGATTTGGATGTTAATATGTAATGTAGGGAACTAGTTTAGTTGGATTAATTGGTTTGACAATGCAGGAAGTAAACAGACACCACATCTCTATACACGTATAATGTGCAACAACACCCGCTGTTTGTTTGCAATTGGATCCTGGTCTTACGGGCAGACCCCAGGTTGTGAGAATGGGCAACCTCAACTCCTGCACTGACCCTGATCACCGCAGCTCCCCAGGGCTGCGTACTCATTCCCCTCCTGTACTCCCTGTTCATGCATGACTGCACAGCCACACACAGCTCTAACACCACCCATAAGTTTGCGGACATCTCCAACAACGATGAGACCGCTTACAGAAAGGAGGTAGGGGACCTGGCTACATGGTGCCAGGACAACAACCTCAACATCTGCAGGATTAAGGAGATGATCGTGGACTTCAGGATGCGGCACAGAGGGGGTCATGCCCCCATACACATCAATGGAGCTGAAGTGGAGAGAGTCTCCAACTTCAAGTTCCTCAGTGTGTTCATCAAAGATGACCTCACCTGGTCCAGGCAAGCAGACTCGGCAGAGAAAACTGCCCAAAAACACCTATTCTTCCTGAGGAGACTCAAGAAGTTTGGCATGTCTGCAAAAACTCTCACCAACTTTTACAGGTGCACTGTTGAGAGCATCCCCTCAGGCTGCATTACTGCCTGGTACTGCAGCTGCTCCACTGCTGACCGCAAGGCCCTCCAGTGGGTGGTGAAATCAGCGGAGCGCATCACCGGTTGCCATCTCCCCTCCATGCAAGGCATCTACCACACGCGATGCCTTAGGAGAGCAAGAAACACCATAAAAGACTACAGCTACCCAGGCTATGGTCTATTCACACTGCTGGCGTCTGATAGACGTTACCGGAACATCAGGACACACACTTCGAGACTCACAGTTTTTTTCCCCCAGACCATAGGGCTTCTCAACTAGCAACAGTGATCTATAATCATATTGATCACATACTCACTTCAAATGCTCTGATGACTTTCTATGCACATTAGCATATTTTAATATACCATTCATAGGCACTATTACACTATTTCTTTATTGCTCATATACCCCTTTTCTGCACTCTTTGTAATTGCTTCTGAGTTTACATTGTTATGTATAGCTTTTTTTCTATTTATATTTCACGTAATGCTTACTGCGTAGATGTCGCGTGCCATGTCATAAGAATTTCACTGCTCAGAATGACACTGTTATTTTGTGCATTTGACAATAAAGACTTTGAGTTTGACCAAAAGACTGGAAATGTTGAGTAATGCTAAAAAACTAAAGCTGGTGGAACATCACAACTAATTAGGTCAACTAATTAGTTGTGATATAATTATAACTAATTAGGTCAATTGGCAACAGGTCAATAAAATGATTGGGTATTAAAAGATCATTCCAGAGAGGATGGGACAGTCAGAAATGAGAAATGAGAATGGGGAGTAGTTCACCACTCTGTGAAAGACTGCTTCGGCAAATAGTGGCACAATTCAAGAATAACGTATCACAAAGTAAAATTGCAAAGAGTTTGGGGATCTCATCATCTACGGTACACAATATCATTAAAAGATTCAGAGAATCTGGAGTAATCTCCGTAAGCAAGGGACAAGTGTGAAAACCTCAGACGGCAATGCATTAAAAACAGACATGATTCTGTAACGGACATCACTGCATGGGCTCAGGTACACTTTTGAAAACCATCGTCTGTGAACACAGTACATCGCCGTATTCACAAATGCAAGTTAAAACTCTACCATGCAAAGAAGAAACCATACATAAACAACATCCAGAAATGCCAGTGCCTTTTCTGGGCCCAAGCTAATTTTAGATGGACTGAGGCGAAGTGGATAACTGTCCTGTGGTCTGATGAATCCAAATTTGAGATTGTCTTCGGGAATCATGGACGCCACGTCCTCCAGACTAAGGAGAGGGACCATCCGGCTTGTTATCAGTGCACAGTCCAAAAGCCAGCAACCGTGATGTTATGGGGTTGCATTAGTGCACATGGCATGGGTAACTTGCACATCTGTGAAGGCACCATTAATGCTGAACAATACATACAGGTCTTGGAGTAACATATGCTGCCATCCAGATGACATCTTTTTCAGGGAAGACCTTGCTTATTTCAGCAAGACAATGCCAAACCACATTCTGCACGTATTACAACAGCATGGCTCTGTAGTAAAAGAGTCCGGGTGCTAAACCTGCAGTCTAGACCTGTGACCCACTGAAAACAATAATGAAATGAAAACAATGACAAAAGAGACATTTTACTTTCTGAACTACAGCAATTGGTCTCCTCAGTTTCCAAACGCTTATAGAGTATTGTTAAAAGAGGTGATGCAACACAGTGGTAAATATACCCCTGTCCCAACTTTTTTGAAACATATTGTTGGCATCAAATTCAAAATGGGCATATACTCTTCCAAAAACAATACAATTTCTCTGTTTCAACATTTGACCAGTTGTCTTTGTACTATTTTCAATTAAGGGATTATATAGGGATATAGGGATTAAATGATTTGCACATCATGCATTCTGTTTTTATTTGTATTTTACAGTGTCCCAACTTTTCTGGAAACGGGGTTGTAAATCCAATGATCAATTTAATTTGTTTAATGGGTTGATTGAATAACTAAGGGGCAATCAGCTTTTCACACAGGGCCAGTTGGTGTTGGATAACTTTTCCTTCAAAAAAGTATAATTAAAACACTGAATTTGTGTTTACTCATTTTCTCTTTGTCTTATATAACATTTTGTATGAAGATCTAAAACCATTCAATGGGGCAAATATACAATAACAGAGGAAATCAGGAAGAAGCAAATACTTTTTCACAGCACAGTAAAGAATAGATACAGGTTGCCTCAAAGGCCAGTGTGCCATTTATGCAGTTACCCAGAGGCTTCTCTCTGTCCACGGCCTGTATGTCCATGAGCCCAGGCAGGTTGCCTCGTACGGTGATGGTGTTGGCGCCGGTGGATTTATCAGCCCGCTGGATGCTGCGGCTCTGCCAGTCGGTCCAGTAGATATGTGGTCCTAGTAAGGTCAAACCATATGGGTGCTGGACCGGGGAAACCAGGGTGTGACGGTTCAACCCGTTCAGGTCAGCCGCCTCAATGCGCTACAGGAATGAAAAACTGTTACTTAGACTCCATAGGCCAGTTTTCCAAGGTTAGTCTAATAAGAACACTATTTCTTTTTGTGTACCCTACTTCAAATATGACCAGGCTGTTTTATAGCTGGGCTGAAACCAAAAAAACTGCACACTATGTAGCTTATACCCTTGCTTTAGCCTTTTCTGATGGAGTGACCTACCTCAGTGTGAGCATCAGCCCAAAGTAGCTGTGAGCCAGCAATGTCAACAGCCAGCCCATTAGGCCAGCCTAGGTTGTTACTTATCAAAACCAAACGGTCTGAGCCATCCATTGCTGATCGCTCAAGCTTAGCATGCTCCCCCCAGTCTGTCCAGTACATATACCTGAAGGCAAGAAAGTGTGAGATGGAGAACAACAGAGGGGGAAATGTATGGCACATTGATGTCAAAGTTAGCAACTTTTCTGTTTAATACTGGGGTATTATTCAGGAACGGTCAACCTTTTTTTGTCCAAAAATACTTAACTCAAACACAGAGTAATGGAGGACAGAAATACTAACTATGCAGAATAATAATTGCTATAAAAACATGTTCTGAAAAACAGGCTTGTCTAGACAGAACACTGTGTTGTTTTAAAAAAAAAAAAATTGTATCCCCTCACCCCATCTCATGGTAAAGGGCAATGGCCCGGGGGCTGTCCAAGTTCTGCCAGATCAAAACCTTTCTCATGGAGCCGTCCAAGTTGGCCACCTCAATCCGATTAGTTCCAGTATCAGTCCAGTAGATTTTACGACCCACTGCGTCCACTGCCAGACCATCAGTGGTCATCAGACCTGGAGGATGAGAGAAAAAGAGAGGAAGGAGTAAAAGTGAGGTAAAAAGGTAAAAAAATTTAAAGTGAGAGTGATAAGAGAAAATATTTTGCTGCTCCACTCGAGTTAATCATTTGTTTTACAACATAGAAATTGTTTTCCTTTCTAAAATATCAAAAAGACATGGATATAGTTAGCTGAGTACTATCTGTAAAACGCTTCTGATATTTCGCATTATAAAATAAAGTTGATTGTTTCCCACACCTGTAGTGAGGATCTCTTCATGGGCCGTCCCATTGATGTTAGCTCTGCTCACCTTCTTCAGAGTGCTATCTGACCAATACACTTTACCTGAAGGGGGCGGCAGACACATACATCAGGTTTATATTGAGTATTTTTTGTCACTGCACTCACTGTTAGTGAGTACAAATGGATTATTGTACATGCCAGCATAATGAAAGGTATTGTTTTCCATTATACTTTTTTTTTTATCAAAGAACAGAAATGAAGCCCTTAAAGTCAAAATGTTCAGAAATATGCAATACATTTTGAGTGAGAAACTTCCTAATTTCCTTGTGCATTAGCTTGCCACATTGAGATATACGAAAAACTGAAAACACACAAGTACACATGCACACACATACTCTACACACCCTCTTTGGGGTCCACCCCAATAGCAATAGTGTTTTTCATGGATTCATTGACAGCCAGCACCACATCAGCAAAGTAGGGTATGTCCAGAGAGACCATCCTGATATCGGTCCGGCGTGCAAAGATTAGGAAACTGCTCATACCTAGAAACAAGAGATAACAGAGTCAGTCAGTACGGAGAGTTAGAGAGTAATGAGTTTGAGCTGTTTGTATGTTATATTTGTTAAGAATCAAAATGGGCTGTAAATATTGTATGATTAATGAATATATACAAAACCTTTGACTGGTGCTGCCAGACTGCATAAGCGGAGCCGTCCAAGAAGAGCGAATGGCTCTTAGTGAGTGACTGAGTGAGTGAGAGAGTGAATGGCTACCCATTGTTAAATAGCGTAGTGGTTAGAGACGCGGACTATGGCAGGCCAAGTGAGTCAAAATCATTAGCGCAAGACGCCGTAATGAACAAGACCACATTTTGGCAGACAACACGTCACGTGACGTTATGGAAACACGGTTTGGCAGACGACACGTCACGTGACGTTAAGGAAACACGCTTTGGCAAACGACATGTCAGGTGACGTTATCGAAGCACACACGTTTGAATGGGTCATCTACATATTTGTAAAAATATGTCCATTTCAATTAATCTTCTCAATCTTTTTCCCACAAATCAACTTACACATTTGAATCACAGACAACAGTGAATTCAATTGTGAGCTACTGACTGATCGTATATAGCAGATTGTTATTGTATTACATTGTAAAATACATCAATATGATTGTTCTACGAAACTCAAAAAGAATGAAATGATCCGGTTTCCCATTATTTTTTAATCCATTATCACTGGTTCTATTGGGTTGAAATGATTATACCATTTGGAAACACACTGAAAGACAAAAATATTTATGTTTTACAATAAATCAATGCTTTTGTTGTTTCCTGTTGACTATGCATTCCTACTCCTTATACTTTCTGCCAGTGCCTTTTAAAAAATATTGGTAATTTTGGTTAAAAACCTAGATCTGTCACTGACAGGTGAGGAAATGTTGGTTATG
This sequence comes from Esox masquinongy, assembly GCA_016801175.1. Classification (NCBI taxonomy): domain Eukaryota; kingdom Metazoa; phylum Chordata; class Actinopteri; order Esociformes; family Esocidae; genus Esox; species Esox masquinongy. The sequence continues at coordinate 14,298 of JACXGI010002923.1, forward strand.
AGGATGACAGTGTGATTATGGATAGGCCTACGTTTTTAGAGGTGTCCTTCGGCAAAAACTACCTTTGTTTATATTGCTTAGTTATAGTAAGCTTTGTCGACACACAAGCATTTATACTTTGTCATTTCCCTTTACTATTGCAGGTGGAGAAAAGTTATCCATGGAGGCATTGATGATTAGGTTAGATTTCGAACTGCAAAATTTAAATGGAGTTCGCAATTCTGTAATTGACGGCATGTCATTATTTGTGGCCAACTGTTACCACCTTCACCGTATCCATGCAACTGATTGTGTACGGTTCATGTAAAGGAGTTGGCTTTAAATGAATTGCACTCACAAAACTGTTAAAAACAACTATACCGCTATATACTTGCAGGCCTATTATTTATTTAACTTCGGCAGCATCAATTAGACTCTACATTAGAGATTCGGCAGCAACAATAAGACCTCTGGTATTCGTATTTTGCCTTCAAAATAAAGGTCTGCGGTGAAACGTTATATACATTTGGCAGCAACAGTAAGACTTCTGATTTTCATATGTTGCCTTCAAAATAAAGGTCTGCGGTGTGTCTATAGTGTGTATTTTGTAGGCAACATTTTCAAAGGAAAAACTGTGAGAGAAAATATAAACGAAATAAAATTACAATTTCAATAATACTTTACATAAGTTAAAGAATATTATAAGGTGGAGCACACTGAGAAATGGTTAGAGCTTAAGTATGTTAATGTACAGAACCACAATATATTTTCCTTCCCCCCACTGTAATGTACAAGGGATACTTTTTGCGGAAAAACTATTCAGTGCCGCAGTGAATGTATTGTACGAAATACTAAGGCGAGTTTGTAAAAGTACAAACAATGTGAAATCAGGGGGCACTGTGTGCTACATCCAGCAAAACTGTATTTTCTACCCCCTCTCTAACCCCCAGTGCAACACACTATACTGTATATGGAATCCATATTGCACCATTAGTTAGTAGCTAGTGGCTTTTATTAGGAGTCTGGAAGGCGATTCATGAACAGTTTTACATTAAGCTTAATTGAGAGTGAGCATCACAAACAAATTGATATAAGTGGAAAGAAAACACTCACTCAACCTACCATCCCAGCTACATTTAGAGCCAAACTACCAATAAACTCTACTTTTAAATTCAATAGCGAGGTTTATGGCAATGGATCTGCAGCCTTGTCAAATGAATGCCAATGTGTAAATAGTTATATTAAAGTATAGTTATAAGTAATAGTTATATTAAAATAGGCAACAATTGCTGGACATAGTTGCCACCAATTAAAAATATGTTTCATTGTAATTGTTGTAAGTATTCTATTTTTGAGAGTTGTTCAAGTTTGAGTGTTTATTTAAATGTTCTATATTTTTGTTATTATTACATTGTATTAAGATAGTTGTTTTAATAAAAAGCTATTGTTTTTTATTTACAAAACAGGGCTAATAGTCTTAACAGCAGTGTAGTGAGCACTGAAAAAAAAGTAGATAATCGATAATCGAGTCGAATCGTGACCTCAAAATTGAAAGTCAAATCAAGGACTTGGAGAATCATTACACCCCTAGTAGGCTATTAGTTGTACTTTGTGCCTCAGACAACAACTGCAGCAAAACTGTTCTGGAGCACTTTTTGAATGCCATTGGCAGGTACGGCGACCTTCCTAGAGTGCGGTGTGACTTTGGTGGGAAGCACAATGATGTCTTCATCTTTATGGAAGTATTTTGTGGAGAGAGGCACAAGTACACACAATCAGAGCATTGAGAGGTTGTGGGGAGATGTTTGGCATGGCCTCACTAATGTCTACCACGCTATCTTATCTTTCATGGAATCAGAGTACATTATAGATATTGACAATGAGATGAACCTTTGAGCTCTGCATTATGTCTACATTCCCAGAACAAACAGGGACTTGAGGATATTTTGCAATCAGTGGAACCATCATTGTCTACGAACAGAGGGCAGACATTCACCACTACAGCTGTTTGTTCAGGGAAGCCTAGCTCTGTAGGGTGGGCCACTGACAGCAATCAAGGATTTGTTTGCAGAGGCAATGGAGGCACGGAGAGCTGGTTTTGATGCAGGGGCAACAAAGGCACAGAGAGCTGGTTCTGATGCAGGGGCAACAGAGGCACGGAGAGCTGGTTCCGCTGCAGGGGCAACAGAGGCACGGAGAGCTGGTTCTAATGCAGGGGCAACAGAGGCACGAAGAGCTGGTTCTGATGCAGGGGCAACAGAGGCATGGAGAGCTTGTTCTGATCAGCACGCAGAAATTCAAATGGCCTGGACACAAGAAGTGCATGTCCCGGGAAGTCAGTTCTCTTTGGACCCTGCTCACATGAAGCAACTTCCATAGCTTGACTCAGTTGTTGGTTACAGAGATACTAGAAATAGATGTTCTTCAAAGTGCGCTAAGATACCTGAAGTCTGTTAATTCGCTTTAAAATTCTAATTAAAGCTAAGTTGCCAGCACATTTTAAACTTGATGCAGTGACAATTAAGTTGAAGCCTTTTAATGTCAGAGTTGTTCATATTGCCAAAAAGCTTGAATCAAACAATCTGAATATCTCTGCTGTTTAGACAGAATGTAAGCGGAATTTTTCTTAATTACACAGCTTATAACATTAGCAATAGCTACAATACATAACACAACACACATTGTTTTTCAGCGAACTGTACATAATTTTATTTTTGGAAATCATGTTGAGATCTTAAAGCTGAATAAAATTGTGAAAAGCAAAATGTTGATGACATGTTAATGTTGTGCTTGTGTTACACAAGTAATAAAACCTTGATTACAAAAGCAGAAATACAAACATCCTTGAGTTTGGCACACACCTGCTTGTATTGGGGCAGACAAAGTGTTGATTGAGTAACATAACCAATAAAGACAAGTGAGGCAGTTCCAGAGGGAGACATACATGCCATAAAAATATTTAAGCCACATAAACAGATAGATAGGAAACTGTCGATTTTTCTTCTTAACTTCCTCTTGCCATCACTGTGACACTGTTAATCAGTGTTATTTAACAGCACAAAATATACGATTATTGTCTCAGTGTTAAGAACCGCTCCCTCTGCTGTTTTCGGTTGACACTCGTTTCAGCAGTGTAAATCTAGCATTATTATGTTATCAGTAGTCTGAATTAATTGGCTTGCTGATATTTCAACCGTTTCCACATGGTATAATCTTTTCAACCCAATAGAACCAGTGACGATGGATTGAAAAATAATGGGAAACCGGATCATTTCATTCTTTTTGAGTTTCTTAGAACCAACATATTGATGTATTTTACAATGTAATACAATAACAGTCTGCTATTTACGATCAGTCAGTCACTCAAAATTGAATTCACTGTTGTCTGTGATTCAAATTTTAAAGTTCATTTGTGGAAAAAAGATTGAGAAGATTAACTGAAGTGAGTATGTTTTTACAAATATGTAGATGGCCCATTGAAACGTGTGTGCTTCGATAACTTCACTTGACATGTCATCTGCCAGTGTGTTTCCATAACGTCACATGACGTCGTCTGCCAAAACGTGTTTCCATAATGTCACGTGACGTGTCGTCTGCCAAAATGTGGTCTTGTTCATTACGGCGTCTTGCGCTAATGATTTTGACTCATTTGGCCTGCCATAGCGGACTGCAATGTAGTCGACCTGGGTTCGATCCTTACCACAGACAAAACAAATTAGGTGTTAGGATTTGTTCAGACTAAACATTCACTGGCTACAAGCTTCAGTAGCTACATTATGGAAAGTCTAAATTAAAACTCTATGGTTATATATTGTGACGGACGAACTGCACCTACAATGAACATATTGCTTTTAAATTCGATTCACATAGCGTAGTGGTTAGCTATTCAACTACTGTATGGATGACCATCCACAATAATCTTTGCACAAGAGTACACTTTAGTTCCGTTAATAAAGATTCTGTTGTCCATGTTATTTCAGCAAAAATGTAATGGCTGAGTTGAAAGTTGCATTTGGAAACTGTACGGAACTGATCAGAGTACCAGCAATCCTTGTGGTCTTATGGGGACATCCCCGACCTTGATGCACTTTATTAACATTTTGACCCCTCTCAGACGTTCCAATTTTTGTCACTCAGAAATATTTATCCACTCGATACTTTTACAGCAGTCGCACAACAATATATCCACTCTGTTATACCATGAATCTCATAATATATTTAAGAGATTAATTGTATTACGTGACCTTTTATATACATGCAACGTGCTTTACACAAAAAAATACATAACATGAGACAAGCCATGAACCCACCACGATTAAATTATTAGGAGAAATTCTCTAACCACTACACCATTGGGAGATGATAGTGGTGGTACAGTGGTGGTTGCAATATATAAACAGGGAAACATTTTTGTTTTGTCAACTATAAGTTATAGTAAATAAACATCTACATACAGGTGCTTGTCATATAATTAGAATATCATCAAAAAGTTGATTTATTTCAGTAATTCCATTCAAAAAGTGAAACTTGGATATTATATTCATTCATTACACACAGACTGATATATTTCAAATGTTTATTTCATTTAATTGCGATGATTAAAACTGACAATGCTTTTTGATGATATTCTAATTATATGACCAGCACCTGTATACCGATCAGCCATAACATTATGACCACCTGCCTAATATTGTGTAGGTCCCACTTTTGCCGCCAAAACAGCCCTGACCCGTCAAGGCATGGACTCCACTAGACCTCTGAAGGTGTGCTGTGGTTTCTGGCACCAAGACGTTAGCAGCAGATCCTTTAAGTCCTGTAAATGGCCAGGTGGGGCCTCCATGGATCGGACCTGCTTGTCCAGCATATCCTACAGATGCTCGATTGGATTGAGATCTGGGGAATTTGGAGGCCAAGTCAACACCTTGAACTCGTTGTTGTGTTCCTCAAACCATTACTGAACCATTTTTGCTTTGTGGCAGGGCACATTAACCTGCTGAAAGAGGCCAATGCCATCAGGAAATACTATTGCCATGAAAGGGTGCACATGGTCTGCAACAATGCTTAGGTAGGTGGTACGTGTCAAAGTAACATCCACATGAATGGCAGGACCCAAGGTTTCCCAGCAGAACATTGCCCAAAGCATCACACTGCCTCCGACGGCTTGCCTCCTTCCAATAGTGCATCCTGGTGCCATGTGTTCTCCAGGTAAGCTACGCGCACGCAACCGGCCATCCACGTGATGTAAAAGGAAACGTGATTCATCAGACCAGGCTACCTTCTTCCATTGCTCCGTGGTCCAGTGCTGATGCTCAGGTGCCCATTGTAGGCGCTTTCGGCAGTAGACAGGGGTCAGCATGGGCACCCTGACTGGTCTGCAGCTACGCAGCCCCATACGCAACAAACTGCAATGCACTGTGTGTGCTGACACCTTTCTAGCAGTACCAGCATTAACTTTTTCAGAAATTTGAGTTACAGTAGCTCGTCTGTTGGATTGGACCACATGGGTCAGCCTTTGCTCCCCAAGTGCATCAATGAGCCTTGACCGCCCATGACCCTGCCGCCGGTTCACCGCTTTTCCTTCCTTGGACCACTTTTGATAGGTACTGACCACTGCAGACCGGGAACACCCCACCAGACCTGCAGTTTTGGAGATGCTCTGATCCCAGTCGTCTAGCCATCACAATTTGGCCCTTGGCCTCCGCTCGCTCTTATGGTAAGACATTAATGAGTTTTTGGTTGTGTGACTAAGCAAAACGGGGATTCAACATTTATGCAATGGACAACATATATTTATATCCATACATTTTAATGGGCATTATCTAATTAGGAAATATGGTTGGAAAAGACAAAATTCGATTTGGCCTATTAGCCAAAATATTTTACACACGCTTGAGTGTTTTTCTTTCGTCACAAGACAATAAATTAAAGAAATAGGCTACCGACCAAACCGTGCAAACGCTCTTGCTGTGTAGCCGCCCGTCTACACAATGAACTCCCGCCACACACTCGCTACATAATAACACTAAATGCTAAAGAAAATATACTGTGAATACAATTTTCCTAACAGCTCCACCCATTCAGTTGATCAATAAAATTGTCAATTTCTCTCTGTGGTTTCGATAGGCCATTATAGCCTATTGAATAGTAAATTATTGTTGCCTTCTTTGCCACATCGCCCTACACATTATGTTAATTTGCTTTTAGAAAAAAATCACAATAGAAAATCACCATAAAGAACAGCTATTATTCGAGCCAGATCGTAATTATTGCCAGACCGCGTAAGCGGAGCCAGCCAAGAAGAGCGAATGTCTCTTACTGAGTGAGTGAGTGACTGAGTGAGTGACTAGTGATTAGAGACGCGGACCTGCAGTCAATAGGTCCCGCGTTCGAATCTTGTTACAGACAAAGCAAATTATGCATTAGGATTTGTTCCGGATAGATAAAAACTTTGCTGGCCACAACCTACAGTAACTGTGTTATAGTAAGTCTAAAATAAAACTGTTCAGGGTTATATTGCGACTATTTCTGGTGGATTTTCAAAGTACACTTTTTGCCTGCTTTTCAGGTCAGGATAGACAAATACTTCGCTGGCTACAACCTTCAGTAGCTATGTTATAGTAAGCCTAAAATAAAACTGTTTATATTGCGACTATTTCTGATGGATTTTCGAAGTACGCATCCGTACATGATTTTTGGGGTAATATAGGCTAGATAAAAACCCCTTGGGCAGTAAAATATTTGGGGTTTCCACAATTCTCTTGCCTTTTCACTTGATGACAAAGTCAGTTATCGTCACCTACATTGATATTTATTGTATCAATGTCATTCACGAATGAAAGAAAAACAAACGTTTTATGCCATGAAATAGCTTTGGCTGTGTTAAGTTCATCTTCAGTCTCGCTAGCAATTGCTCAAATCATATGACTATTCCAAGTAGTAAGTTAGATACTAGTCTATTACTTGTTTGTGGTAAATGCACTCAAATGGCCATTACATTTTACATTGTATGTGGGTAAATGGTTTGACTGGAATTAAAGTTACAATTATTTTAAAGTGCAATGTATGATATGAAACTTGAAGCATGCCATTTTTCCATTATATCTTCAGACGTTGATAGAGGGTTTGATTGAAATTAAATATATCATGTTTCAAAGTATGTTTTTCGCTAGAAAATAAATCTCTGAGGACTTTTTGGGGAGAAACAAAAGTTTGTAGCTACAACATACTCGAAAATATTTTAAGGGTAACCATAACACTTACACGTTGGTTTTATGGCATATCTCTATATGCACTTATTACATTATAGTGTAAACACATTACTTTTAGGCCATCTATATGCATTTGCAAGTCTATAATTCGTCTTTCACTTTGCGATGGTTCCTAACCTGCCATACTAGCAGTGCAATTATTGGAGCCAGACCGCAAATCTTTTTATAGACAACGATCTACATGCACAATATTTTGATTCCAAAATCATATGTTTCAAATCTGAATAAGGGATTTCAAGCCAATTATACAAACGTCTAAATACCACTTGAATTATGGCTGTTTCCATCCTATCAAATGCCCAACGGTATGTCTCAAATGGGTCAATCAAACTACACAATACATTGTTCTGATCATGCCTCTCACTCATCCCAATTTATTAAAAGTGAGTGAAAGTGAGTATTCTTAAAATATCCCAGTTCAGTGATGGCTCTATAACTAACGAAAGTAATAGCCACAACCCAATAAAGTAACATGCGCCAGTCGGGGAAATGATAGGCTAGCTGTGCAAGCACTCTGAACAGCAAATTCTAACCAGTCAGAAACCTTGAAGATGTGGCATAAAGTGTACTGAAAAAGAATACTGTATTGTACATAAATTGTACATTATGCCCCTTTAAGGTAATAGATGGTTGAGTATTGTTGTATCATGGGGTGCTGCGTTTATAATATTATGGCATTGATGCTGCAATACCGTGTGTGCAGGTCTTTCCGTCCAGCCGAAGGTTGATGCCAGTGGGACAGCCACAGCTGAAGCCTTTAGGAGGAGGGGCCAAAAGACACAGATGACTGCAGCCCCCATTAGTCACAGCACAGGGGGTCCGCACTAGAGAGACGGACAATGAAGGAACGAGCAACACAGACGGACAGAAAAGTGAGAGAAAGGCAGAAAAGTGAGAGAAAAAAAATCTGAAACATAACAATGGAACATTGCATCATATGCCTTCTCTATTACCTTGTAAAAAGAGTTAGACAAAAGGGAGACAGACAGTCAACACATTCCAGGTTTCTAAGGGCCAAGGATGAGCCCTATGCACTTTGATCAGCGTAGCTTCAGCCTGGTATAAGCCCCAGGTGCTCCCCCCATTAACTGGAGATCTAGGATCAGTTTACATGGCCCCTAATCCCCCAAGAGAAAGGGAGGGACACTGGATCTACATTGGGGGTGAAGATCTAATATCTTGTCACAAAACATTGTCACACACACATGCACGCACACATGCGTGCGCACACACACACCTGCTGTGCGGTGGCGGTAGAACATGTGAATGTCCATTAGGTTTTCCAGGTTCTCTGCAAGCGTCTGCCTTCCCAGACCAGTCATTTTGTCAGCACTCTGGATGCTCTTGGACTGCCAGTCTGTCCAATAGAGCTTGTCCTCATGCAGTGTCAGTCCAAAGGGATGAGGCAAATGGCTACCTATCAACACCTAGACAAGAACCCCATTTTTGAAAGGGACAGGAAAAAGTAAGTAACCATATTTGACTGTAGAACAATCTTACAAACCAAAATACGTAAAAAATAAATGAGTGTAGTGAAAGAGATAAATAAATAAATTGAACTATTCTTTCAAGACCACCTCACCTGTCTGTCTGATCCGTCGAAGTTGCTGAACTCAATGGTCTTCATCCCGGCATCAGCCCAGTACAGGCGTTGGGTCTGGTAGTCGATGGCCAGCCCATTAGGCCATGTGAGGTTGGATGAGATTATGACAATACGGCTGGACGCATCCATCCCGGCCCGCTCTATCTTGGGACTTGCACCCCAGTCTGTCCAGTACATGTATCTATTATGCACAGGGAAAATCAAGAGTAAGTAAACTGTACATGGATACAGTACACAAGTAGAATTTGCATACTATTTTCAGATTAGGTGTCTGCGATAAACAACAAAACACAATGATAACTTTGAGAAAGGAACTGATATGTATGACAGTAGTACTTTATTAATGAATATATTATCTACAGCTACAGAATCCACTTGAAAACCAACAGACCCATATCTCAGTAAAACCATCTCTGGCTAAATCCATTGTTTGCTTGAAGTCATACTGTTTTTTTTCATTTCCGTTACATCTTCCCTTTTGTCATTTCCCAAGGGATCCAGCTGCATCCCCAACTCTCGCTAAATCTAGCCTGTCACTAAAACTATTATAAATACATAATTATATTATGTTATATTATACATACTAAACTGCTAAAAATAAATTAAGGTAACACTTAAATCACACATCGGGTCTCAATGAACAAAATATATTAAAGACCAAAATCTTTACTATACATTGTGTAATTCATTGAGAACAAAATGACATAACAGTCGATCGAAACCAAAATCCCTAACCAATTGAGGGCTGGATTCAAACACACACTGAAAATCAAAGTACACAATTGAAATCACAGGCTGTTCCAACTTGCGTGAATTTCATCACGGCAAATAACATGTGCCTGTATGCACTCCCGACAACGTCTGGGCATGCTCCTGATCAGACGGCAGATGGTGTCCTGCAGGATGTCCTCCCAGACCTGGATCAGGGCATCTGTGGGCCGGGCATTGTCCTGCACCTGGAGGCACCCCGGGGTCCACTGCACCAGAGTAAGGCCTGATGATGGATCTGAGGATTTCATCCCGGTACCTAACAGCAGTCAGGGTACCATTGGCTAGCATGTGGAGGGTCTGTGGACCCTCCAAGGATATGCCTCCCCAGACCAACACTGACCCACTGCCAAATGATGTTGCAGGAAGCATAACGTTCACCATGCTGTCTCCAGACTCTTTCACATCTGTCACATGGGCTCAGTGTGAACCTGCTCTCATCTGTGAAGAGAACAGGGCGCAAATGGAGGACATACCAATTCTGATTTTCTCTGGCGAATGCCAATCGAGCTGCAAGGTGCTGGGCTCTGAGCACAGGTCCCAATAGAGAATGTCTGGCCCTCATGCCACCCTCATGGAATCTGTTTGACAGTTCAAATTGGCAGAATATGGTTTACTATAATCCTATTCATGGATTGTTATGTTGCTGTGTTTGATTCCATAAACTCCCAACTGTCACGCAACCACTGACATTACTGAATCGTAATTTAGATGTCAGATTTTTTTAAAGTAGCCTAATACAGTGTTTTTCCCCCACAACATTTCTATGATAAAGTACAATATGCCACAGAAGACCCAAACAAAAATATAGATTAAGTAAATAACATAGCACGTTTACATGAAGGACGTTTCGATTGTTACACGTTCAACCCATCATTGTTTCATGAATATTTTTAGAGGTCAATAACGATTGTTTTTTTCCCTAACGTTTCTAATAAAATGGTAGTTAAACAGAACATGTAATTTGTTTATTTACAATGGACTAAAGTCGACGAATTACTGTTAATTACTCCACATTAACCAAAGAAGAGAGCCGGGTGAGAAAAAGCGCCTGTTACGAGACTGTCACAAGCCTAATCACAGGGTTCCCACTCTGTCACCTGTCAAATTTCATGACTTTTCTCTGACTTTCACTGCCTAAATAGCTGAATTTCCATGACCTATAATGAGCAGAAAAACAAGCAGACTTTGTGCAGAGCACTGAGCAGACAAAAACAAGCACACAGTATTTTAAACCCATCAATTTGCGAGCTTTATTTACTAGTTCACAGGTGTTTTCAGTACAAAACTAAGTTTTCACTGCTTAAAAATACACCCATCAGCCATAACATTTTGACCACTGACAGGTGAAGTGAATAACACTGATAATCTCGTTATCATGGCACCTGTCAGTGGGTGGGATGTATTAGGCAGCAAGTGAACATTCTGTCCTCAAAGATGATGTTTTAGAAGCAGGAAAAATGGGAAGTGTAAGGATCTGAGCGACTATTCTGGGGTGTTCCCAGTCTGCAGTGGTCAGTATCTGTCAAAAGTGGCCTAAGGAAAAGCGGTAAACCGGCGACAGGGTCATGGGTGGCCAAGGCTCATTGATGCACGTGGGGAGCAAAGGCTGGCCCGTGTGGTCCGATCCAACAGACGAGCTACTGTAGATCAAATTGCTGAAAAAGTTAATGCTGGTACTGATAGGTGTCAGAACACACAGTGAATCGCAGTTTGTTGCGTACATGCCTACAATGGGCATGTGAGCATCAGAACTGGACCAAGGAGCAATGGAAGAAGGTGGCCTGGTTTAATGAATCACGTTTTCTTTTACATCACGTGGATATACGTCGCTTACCTGGAGAACACATGGCACCAGGATGCACTATGGGAGGAAGGCAAGCCGGTGGAGGCAGTGTGGTGCTTTGGGAAATGTTCTGCTGGGAAACCTTGGGTCCTGCCATTCATGTGGATGTTACTTTGACACGTAACACCTACCTAAGCATTGCTGCAGACCATGTGCACCCTTTCATGGCAACGGTATTCCCTGATGGCACTGGCCTCTTTCAGCAGGAAAATGCGCCCTGCCACAAAGCAAAAATGGTTCAGAAATGGTTTGAGGAACACAACAACGAGTTCAAGTTGTTGACTTGGCCTCCAAATTCCCCAGATCTCAATCCAATCGAGCATCTGTAGGATGTGCTGGAAAAACAAGTCCGATCCATGGAGGCCCCACCTCGCAACGTACAGGACTTAAAGGATCTGCTGCTAACGTCTTGGTGCCAGATACCACAGCACACCTTCAGAGGTCTAGTGGAGTCCATGCCTCGACGGGTCAGGGCTGTTTTGGCGGCAAAAGTGAGACCTACACAATATTAGGCAGGTGGTCATAATGTTATGGCTGATCAGTGTAATGCACAATTATGATCATCATTAAGATGATGCTCCTGTCGGCTTCATGCGGGTAGCATGCTTCTTACTGTTTGCGTGGCTGCGAAGTGCTCCCTCTCCCATATTTGATAGATCGATAGTAGTTTTACAAACTTTACATTTAACTTTTCTGTCATCTACTTTTAACACCAGTCTTTTAAGTCATAACTATGACTTATAGCCAAAAGCTCTTGAAATGTACATTTTCCTGGCAATGTTTGCCTTCATTAGCAGGTACTGGAGACCGCATATCTTGAATGAAGTGATTGCCAGTTGACGAGCAGGAAGGGGATAAATGGACGCTGAAAACTTAAGTAGCCTAACCATAACAATACGCAATACGGGAAATGTGTGAAAAAACCCGATAAAGATGAATATTGCATGGAAAATACATCTTGATGAATGGCAACTACAATTTAAATATGCTACAAAATTCTCTGATATTCCATGACTTGGACTAAAAATTTATAAAAATCCCCTGACTTTCCATGTCTGGAATATACTTTTTAAAATCCCATGATATTCCAGAATTCCATGACCAGTGGAAACCCTGCAATCAATTATTAACACCAGAACCGCCAGCGCTATTAAATGAATTACATGAAAAAGAATTTTGTTGGTTTTTGCTGGACTGCATAAGTGGAGACAGCCAAGAAGAGCGAATGTCTCTTACTGAGTGAGTGAGTAAGTGAGTGAGTTAGTGAGTGACTAACCCTTGTTAAATAGAGTAGTGGTTAGAGACGCAGACTCACATGCAGGGGACCAGTGTTCAAGCCTCTTCGCAGGCAAAGCAAATTAGGCATTAGGATTTGTTCAGGATAGAAAAAAACTGGCCACAACCTTCAGAAGCTATGTTATATAGAAGCCTAAAATAAAATTAAATTAAAAATAAAACTGTTTACGGTTATATTGCGACTATTTCTGGTGGATATTCGAAGTACGCAACCGTGCATGCTTTTTGGGGTAGCCTAATATACAGTAGATCACAACCCCTTGCGCAGAAAAAGAGGAGGGGTTTCCAAGATTCTCTCGTCTTTTCACTTGATGAAAAAGTCAGTTATTGTCACCTATAGATAGTTATTGTATCAATGTCATTCACAAACGAAAGAAAAACAAGCATTGGTGTGCCATGAAATGCAATACATTGGGCAGTGTAAAGTTCATCTTTAGTCTCGCAAGCAATTGCTCAATTCTTATGACTATTCCAAGTAGTAAGTTAGTAGATACCAGTAAATACAGCCACACAGTTCATAGATGCTATTTGTGATGGAAATAAACTTAAGAAATGTTAGTCAGTTTAACACAATGCTTAATAATGTCTAGAGAAATATTTAAACTTGGCGTGATGTTAATGTGTGACAAAATGGTCTAATGTCGAGACGCTATACCGACACTCGGCATATGTATAGCTTCATGGAGTAGTGGTTAAAGACACAGCTTCTCACATGGGAGACCCAGGTTTGAATACAGTGAAGGCAACAATATTCATCCCTTCTAATCGTGGGCCGGCCGAACTAGGCTTGCCTGGTTCCATTTCTTGTTGTTGGAGATCTTATGAAACATAAAAATAAGAAAAAAAATACACTTCATTCTCATTGTTAAGTTAATTCGCATTCAACCACATGGACCATGATCCTTTATCTGGGGGTATCGCCCATTGAGAGTGATTTGTGCTTGCCTGGGTACTATCTGGCCAGCATTTTTGGTCTACTTTGAGATGTGTTTAAGATGTGTGTGCTTCCACCATTAAAAACCAATGGTAAATGCAGTGGTCAGATTTGTATATTTTTCTGTTAGCGTGGAGCAATTTGATTTCAAAAACCCATCTTGGCTAACTAATCTCGTAGAACCCCCTATTATTAGCATATCCAACAGCAATTTTGAAAAACATCTTGTACCGAGTAATTATTTGATCAAGTCATCAATGGTTAGGATGATTATTACTGACATAAAAATGTTAGCTAGCATGTCATTAATGATAATTTTTTGAATAACAAGGGAAATATTAACATTCTTAGGTAGGTGGTCATAAAAATACGATCCCTTATTATCAGCCACCGTCCCCAATTATTGACCACCTTACTATTTTGTTGAATTACATTATAATTGCTTTTTATTATGCTTTTATGCTTTGTATTACAAATGACAGATCGTAGTCTTCTCTGAAGTGTCTACTAGAAAGTTGTAGCTTGCTTTCTTCCCTTCCGGTAAAGGAAAAAAAAAGACATGACGTCTGGTCTGTTGCGCAAGTCAAATTTCACGAATTGCAACTTGTCTAAAACAATTTCCATACATGACTTTTAAACTCTCAAATAAGCCTCCATACATTTCTATAAAAAAATGTAGGGGGCCTAGCTGAAAGGGTATATCGATTAGCAAAACGTACCATTGTGCATTTACATTTTGAACTTGAAAGGATTTACTTCTCCGACCACTAGAAACAGCTGATTATGGGGGTGGCCGATGGTAGGGAGACGTTAGCTTTACATAAGAGAGCTTGCTTCAGATTAGCGAGTGTGGGGCAATAGCATTAAGATAACATACAATTCTGCTAGAGGCTAAGTAGAACTAAGAAACATTGTACCTGCATTAGAGTAGGGGGTGACAAGATGCTAATCTCACTAGAATAGCTGAGGGAAAGAACAGACCGTTTGGTATTTGGTAGTAAATGGGCAGAATGCCAAATAAGGGAGAAGACGCTAGAGCTAGAAGTAGATTGGTTGGAATAACAACAGGGAAACCCGAAGACGGCAGCTGCCATGAGAGATGTGTTAAACAACGTATATCTTACCCATATATGGTATGAACCGCTCCTTTACCCAGAAAAGCAGAAATACGGGAAAATCTAGGGTAGGGGGCTTAGGCTATAAGAACTGTGTGTGCTGTGATTGTGTCAGACTCTGTTGGACTGAGTGCCACACTGTCTCCAGATATATCTGTATGGGGGAATAAAGAGAATTGCCGGCACTGCGATTTTGTCTCTTCTTAATCTCTTCTCATTAACCAACCCGGGGAAGTACTTTAGGTCGGTACTTCAACACGAGTTACATTCAAAGCATCAAACTCAACTTAACATGCTGACAATTGAACACAGTTCTATACAAGTTCTATACAATTTGTCAGGAGTTTAAGATGCGATGGAATGGTTGAAGAAAAAAATGTATCACAGAAAAAATATATTGACTGATATATTGATTTATTTAGTGGGGCTAATTAATATAGGCCTAGTGACATCCCTGGGTCTATAAAAATAGACAAACTTCTAAACTCAAAGTCGTTAGAGACTATACCTGTTTGTTTTTACACCGTATTCCTACTTAATTAATCCGCCAAAATCACAC
This sequence comes from Esox masquinongy, assembly GCA_016801175.1. Classification (NCBI taxonomy): domain Eukaryota; kingdom Metazoa; phylum Chordata; class Actinopteri; order Esociformes; family Esocidae; genus Esox; species Esox masquinongy. The sequence continues at coordinate 29,666 of JACXGI010002923.1, forward strand.
TAGCGCAGGCGGTAGGGAAGGCGTAAATCTGTACCCAGGCGCGGTTCACCCTTCACTGAATGACATCAATGGATAAATGGGCGACACTCCCCCAAAAAAAGAACAGAGTCTATGGTGAATTGGAATTATATTAAAAATGAGGATGAAGAGGTGTAATGATGAAAAATATGGCAGCAGTATGTCGCAAATATTTTTTTTAAATGACTATATTTTAAAACAAAAAAAGATTGCATTATTTTAATGGAAGACGTAGGTTTGCTCTTCTAAATGGTTGCGCAAACCTAAGCACAGTTTGCACGGACGCTAAATTATCTCAGGTCAAACCAAGTCGTGTTTCCCACAATGGTGAATAAAAACAATTGGCACTCATGATTCAGTGAACTCTACAACTGATCGCATCGAGTGCTTGAAAACATACCTAGGGAACAGTATTGGAGATGCGCAAAACCTCAACTTCTTTGCTGACCAACTCCAAAAGAACAAAAGCCTTGGATACACAAAATAATAAATGTATTCGCTGAGAGGCACATTGTCCACACATTGTCCTTCTATGAATAAAACAACTTGGAAAAGAACTGGCTATATAATTGCAATATTATTCTTTAGCCTTTCAGTGTTTGTGCATTGTATTAGTAGGTTAAAAGCCGAGCGCTTAATATTTGAAATCACATTATTTGCAATGTAGCGCATTGAAATAATATATATTTTGTTTATTTTTGGCTGCATGATGATACGGCTTTTTGTTTGACTTAATTCCAATCAAGTACATTTACTATTTCATTTTATACATGCTATAGGCAAAATGTTCCCTAAAAATGCTGAGCACAATTTTATTGGCAGCCGATAGACCATGTGTATCGGAAACGCTTTATATTTTGTTCTCTTATTTAACAAATCATTTCACAAATACAAGTTATAGGCCTAGACTTGGGATGTGCATTGAAGCCTATTTTACTATCCGAATAGTATGTGTTGTTATTCGAATAGTATTCGGTTAACTGAAATCCATGTTTTTAAACACTACCGATACCACATGAGCGCTACTACATAACACAGAAGGATAGGGTGTTGTTCTCATGTAACATCGGCTCAATGTCCGTTCGTGTGACAAAAAAGCGACTGCGTGTATGGAGGAAGCCGTGTGGTTGACACGCAAGACTACAGAAGTAGAAGACAATATTGATCAACACACAACATTGAAATAATTTGATGGAAGAGTCTAGAGAAGCTAGTTAACTACGCTAGCCAGCTATATGCTATTTGCTTAACTCACCGTTTTCTGCACTCTCAACTGCCTTTCGAATCCACAGCTGAACTTTACTTAGCGTTTTGTGGCCAAATATTTTTTTCAGGAGGTAACATTAATTCAGTAAATATATTACATCTTCCCTTGAATTAGTTGACTTCCATCCACTTGTTAACAGTACGCTAAGAAGTATATACTGCGCCATTCTTACTGGGCCGACCACACTACTACGGCTTTGATTGAGGAACGTAAACAACAAACACCTGTGAAAGAGCTCATGTTATAAAAACGACTTAAAACGGTATACTTAAATGTCATGGTATATCGTCATATGTAAAACTTTTAGATTGGAATTTTAAAAGTATTTAGAAAAATAACATTAAAGTCTATTTCAACCAAAAAATACATATACTTAAAAATGGGGGTTAATTGAATACAGACACAAGTATTCGAATACTAAATACATTTCGGGTGTTCGAATATTCGACTATCCGTGCCCATCCTTAGCCTAGACTTCATGCAATTTAGTTATTTGTTGTTGTTGAAAATGACTACTTCATGTACAGGCTGTACTCAGTATGCTATTATGTTGTTTAATCATCCAAGTGTTGTGTGAAAACAGAGTAGCAAAAACGAAAGGCAGTCATTTATGTCTATCAGACCTTTATTTTAAGAAATGTTTTGGCCAATTTGACCAAAAACCTGAAGAAACTCTGCATGATGTATTGCATAATTCCTGAGATATAAAACATTCACAATTGTCATAATGGAGTAGAGTATACAGGGGTCAATTGGAGTGCGGGCTCTTAAAACCAGTTAAGCTGTTTAACCGCATTTTCTGACAATGGTGCTGATTTGTCTATGACTCCTTGAGTATTAGGCCTAGATGTTTGAGATTGTGAAATCTTGTTTCGTTTTCTCGTATAGATGTAGCAACAGTCGTTGTGTTGAGTTTCAAAGAAAGTTGGGCAGCTCACGTCAGCGCTCATTAAAGCCATTCATGTCAGCACCTCCATGCATCAAGATAGCACCCCCTTAGCACCTCCTGTGAAGATAATCAAAATGAGTTTAAAATAAAAACAACACTATTGGATTAATTCTGAAGTATTTACGTGTGTTGTATTAATTTGTTTTTAGAGCCTAATAAACAAATAAAAATGCTAGAGTGGGTGTTCTTTGAAGTTATTGTTTTTTTCGTATTCCCATAAGACCTGAAATACAAACACATTATTGTATTCCTCAAATTCATTTGACATTTAAGACAAACAAATCCTGTAATTCATTCTTTTTTAGACTACTGAAATGCTAACGAAGTTAAACCACACGGATACTGGGGGACTGAAATGCCTGGCTGTTCTAGACTTGTGTAAATACTGTATTTGGTTATATGTCAAAATTATTTCTTGGTTTTATAGTTTTTGCTTGGTTTTATAGAGAAAAGCCAGTCATAATAAGAATATAATAATTTTGTGTCTTCCAACATCTGAACTCTTATTCTCAAGCTTTATACAGCGTTGTAGAACGAAAAAAACAGGATGTGAAATTGAAAGGTAGGCTGACCAATTAGGAGAGTAGGCCTATACAGTATAGCCTACTGCCGGTTATAAAGTCAAAATCAAAACCATGATCTAAGCAAATAGCTGTGCTTTGTATTATATTATTTCTTAAGGTAATTCAAGTGTTTAAACACATAGTATTTACTTCTGTGTAGGCCATTAGAGTTTCTTTATAAAAACACATTGTAATTATAGCAGTGATGAAGACGCAACTGGAAACATTTCAAATTTAAATTAAACCTGTTATGTTAGGAGCTGTAATCTACCAGTTTGCCTACCATTCAAACAGGTCTACAGAGGATGCCATCTCCACAGCTTTACACTCTGCCTTGACCCACCTGGACAAAAACAACACCAATTTGAGAATGCTATTCATAGACTTCAGCTCAGCATTCAACACGGTCATCCCCTCTAGGCTGGTCAACAAACTCCATGACCCAGGGATCAGCCCCTCTCTCTGCAACTAGACTTTGGACTTCATAACCAACAGACCCCAGTCTGTCAGGTTAGACAACTTCACCTCCTCCACCCTGATCCCGAACACTAGTGTTCCACAAGGCTGTGTGCTGAGCCCTCTCCTGTACTCCCTCTTCATCCACAACTGCGTTCCTATACACAGTTCCAACACCATCGTCAAGTTCGCAGACGACACCATGGTGGTAGGCCTGATCAGTGACAATGACGAGTCAGCCTACAGGGAAGAGGTCAAGCGCCTGGCAGCATGGTGCACTGACAACAACCAGGCCCTCAACGCAAAGAAAACCAAGGAGCTCATTGTGGATTACAGGAAGTCTAAAGGCTGCAGTCACACCCCTATTCTAATCTATGGCACTGAGGTGGAGCATGTGTCCAGCTTCAAATTCCTGGGTGTCCACATCTCTGAGGACCTCCCCTGGACCCCCAGCACCTCAACCCTGGTCAAATAGGCACAGCACCGCCTGTACTTTTTGAGGAGGCTAAAGAAAGCCTGCCTGTCCTCCAAGATCCCTTGTGAACTTTTATCGCTTGCTAATCGAGAGCATTCTGACAAACTACGCCACAGTGTGGTTTAGCGGTTGCTCTGTAGCCGACCGGAAGGCTCAGCAACGGGTGGTGAAAACCGCCCAGCGCATCACTGGCGCACGGGATCATCAGGGACCCTTCACATCCATGCAACAAATTGTTTGCCCTCCTACCATCAGGCAGGTGGGACAGTTCTCTTCGTTCCCGCACCAGCAGGCTCAGGAACTGTTTCTTCCCATCTACTGTAACTCTGCTTAACTCTGTGACCCAGAGAAACTCTGTGACCCATTGCTACCTTGTTGCACAACTCCCTTTGTACTACTCTGACACTGCCTTGCAAAGTCTGATAATGGAAGTTTTCAGTTGTTATAGGTACATGCCAACCTCAGGAAACTCACTGCTGCTATCCCTGCATTTCAGTTGCACATGCACCTTGCACATTCAGTTTGCACATTTTCAGCATTCTAACTCCCCCATGCTTCGGAGTAGTACAAACACAGCTTGACGCAATCTACTGTATGCCGCCGCAATCTATCTGATCCTACCGCGTAAGAAAACACTGTAATTAGATGAGTGACATCTGTATATACACATCATAGCTTTGGAGCAATCAGTACAGAAATTTAGTCCCCAGCCAGGCAAAGTGGGCCCACTTTCTGAACTCTTAATGACAACTTCAATAACTTTCCACGTGAACAATTGGTGAATCTAACATACTTTGGATTAAATTTACTACAAATGATTGCTGCACTAGCCATCATGTTTACAGCGTTACTACAAAATATTGTGACATTATCAAAAAATCAACAAAAATCAAAAGTTTCTTACCAGTGACATACTTTGTTAAAGGTGCCCTATGCAGCATTTTCCATTTAAAATATCTGATAATAACCCCTACATATCATTAGTTAACGTTAACTGGACTGACACTATCTCCATTGTAAAACGTAGAAGGTTGGGAGGTTCGTAGGCGTGTACATTCTTGAAAATGTGTGAGGTGAAGGCCAATGAAAAGCTTTGTTTGGGTCCAAGTACAGCGTGTGCTCCAGAAACGTAAATATACTGAAGCAACGCGAGCATAAGACAGTAAAACAAGGGTGAAATTGGCATTTATTAGACGGTGAGAGCTGAAGGTTGTATGAACAGTGATGCAGAGATGGCTAGTAGTAGCTTAAATGCTGAAACTCACTAAATGCTTTAAATATATTTAAATCTCTACCTTTCTGCTTAACAAGTAGGTTACATTACCTCATTTAGCTCTTTGGCTAGATAGGCAAGGAAAGCTATGTGTAAGTTATTAGATTGATGATGACGGAGAAACAATTATACAATGTAGAAAATCATTCGATGTTCCGGTTTATTTAATTTGTATGAGTGCAGGTATGTTTTAGGAAGGTTTCTCCAAGTCTTTGGCTGAGACAATAAGCTAATGTTAGCTAGCTAAGTTGTGTCCGAGCAGACACTCCTTGATTCCATTTCCTGCTGGAAAATAGTGTTACGACCTGGTGTTCTCTGCAAAAGATAAAGAAAAACGAACATGCATTGTGGGTTGTTTGACCAAACCTAATGCATAAGCGACTATTGCTCAGAAGAAGCAATTATATTGCTTTTTAGCTAGATTTAGCCTTTTGCAAACTGGTCAAAGTGCGCATATTATTGTTCCAGCTAGCGCTAGCTAGCACAATTATGGATCCATGTTCGCTAGCTAGCCATCAACAAGTCTCTGATATATGGCAACACATCTAATGTAACAGATAGCCCAGATGACATTTTGATTGGTTTAGCTGTTTACTTTGTTTATTCTGTGTTCCATATTTATGGAAAGGACCTATCAACTTCAACCCTATCTGAAATGAAAGTCTGTGTTCATTGCTCCAGCACTGACAGTTGGAGGTGAAAAAGCTGTTCCAGTGCTCAAAAACAAGAAGGAAATTACAAAACGGAAGAATGAGTTTTAGCCAGTGGTGGATTTAGCAGAGATGGTTTTTGCGAGAGGTGGTTCTGTGGTCATGCAGCAGGATGCCTCTCACTTACTGAATTGTGTAGAAAAGTAACATGTTTTTACACGCTACTCTGTAAACTATTTCCATGTTTCTTGACATATTCCATATTAACCCTTAAACCCTGACTCACCCTCCGATTGGATCAACCACAATGTCCCTAGGTCGGTCCAGATTCTCCCAGATCAGAACTGTACGTACGCTACCATCGGCATTAGACACCTCAATACGATCTGTACCTGATCTCACACACACATCCATACACAAATACATTGACGACAAATGAAAAAACACACACATTAATGTAACAAACTACAAAATTATTGAAGTGCTCCCACCAGATTTATGTTCAAATATAGCATACAGTATGTGTAAACGTGGAAAGCTTTGGTCTATAAAGACCTCCTGGCAGTCTACTTACTGCTCTAAAAGATAACTTGATTTACATTGTTAGAAACTCATGACTGAACCACTACTATATAGTCATTTGAATCTACAACACAGATAAGCTTTCTTACCTGCATCAGTCCAGTAGAGTTTGTTGGTCACCCAGTCAATAGCCAAACCAGCTGGACTTTCCAAACTGGTGTCCACCACCATCTAACAGAGACAATACAAAAGCTAATTTCTCTAATACTTTAGTTCAAAGCACCTTCCATTGTCCAAAAAGTGGCTCTGGATTATATCAACTGCAAAATAACTACATAAAAAAAATGGGGGGTGGCATTGACCTCCTGCTTGGAGCCATCCCATTGGGCCCGGTTGATGGAGTCAGTAGTGACGTCGGTCCAATAGATGAAACCCTCCTCGGCGTTCCAGTCCAGTGCCACGCCGTTGCGTACATCGGCCAGTGGGATGACGTCATCTGACATGTCCTCTGTGTCAAAGCTGATTCGTCGGATGTCCGTCCTTCGGGCAAAAAGCAGGAACTTGTCAAGACCTAATCAAAGACCAAAGGTCTTCTGTCAGTGCTCTAGGTTTAACAACAGGGTCATAACAGCACAACACAGCACATCACAATAGCATACACCAAGGCTTTTTTCCCCCCAATTACCCACACTAACTTACTCCTTAGAATGAAGCAATGCATTCGGCATTTGAAGTATGCTGGTGTGGACAACTGTGACACAGCTGAACTAACGCACACTTTTAAAATCTAACTAGACAGAAAAATGACTAAAGAAACATTGAGTCTTTCAAAATAAACGTCTAAATTCACTGTTAATCATCACATTAATGTCAACACAATATTGTATTCTAACTAGGGTGTGTTTTAGTAGGCAGTAGGTATACTTACTCAGGGCACAGTTATGCTGGTTCACCTTTTTAAATCCTGTGGGGCAAGCGCAGGTGTAAGTCTTGTTGCTAGGGAGACAGAGGTGGCTGCAGCCACCATTGTTGGACCCACATCGGTTACGCCCGCCTAAAGGGTATAAAATGGGGGAGAGATTAAGAGCAATAAATATGTGAGTGAATGAGGATGCGATTGTGTGTTACTGACCTAGTGCCTCTAAGGGTGGTGTGTTTGTTCGTGTGTATCAGTTTGTGTGTGCTGGTGTCTGTGTCTGTGTTTCCGACTGACCTGCGGGCTGTCTCTGCGGGTGTAGTGTGTGTATATCCATTGGGAAGTGCAACTTGTTTCTGATGATCTCCTGGTTCTTGCCAGTGAACTTGTTGGCACTGTTGATGCTCTTGGTGTGCCAGTCTGTCCAGTACAAGCTATCCTCAAATACTGTGATGGCAAATGGATGGGGTAATCCTAAATAGAAGAGAGAGACAGAGATACAGAGAATGAGCTAAAGAAACATGCACATTTTTCATGAAGCTTATTATCTTTCCTTTGCATACACAAGGCACAACACAGAATAATTCTTCAAACTTCTGACTCGAAGAAATAAGAAAAAATGGGTAACAATAATGTGAACACTTATTTTAAGCCACCACTGGGGTACATTTAGGACAAATCTGGGGCAACGTCAATTAGTGAGTGTATACATTTTTCATGTGTTTTTGTACTGCCCCTCCATGGGAATCAAAACTACATTCCTTGTATTGCAAACATGATGCTCTCTCAACTGAGCTACAAAGCAAGACACAGCCCCTACTCAAGTTAAAACACTGAAATTCCTTTTTGCCCAGGTAAAAAAAGTTGTATTTCCATAAATGGAACCAATCTGGCGTAAAGGAAAATTATCCTCAATGCAAGAAAGCGCAATTTTGGACAAGATTTGATTCCTCCCATCATCAATAAGGATAAATAAATTCAGTTTGATTTTCTATATCTCGACACACAAGCAATCAGTGACGTCTAGCCTTTATTAGCTCACAAACTCTGTTAATACCAGTTAGCCGATCAGAGCAAAGGTTTTGGGCAGATGACAGTGTCCCCTTTTTTTGGTGTTTGTCAGTTTTTCATTTGCCACCTGATGACATTAGCTTGGAGAGTTAGTGCTAGCCATTAGCAGAGCTGGTGTGGGACTCATTTTCAGCTCGGGAGTTGAATGGTACACTAGCACATTTGGGAGGGGGGGTTGTACTAATGAAAATGACACGCTTTTTTGGGCACTTCACAACTACATTACAAATATAAATACAGGTAACACAAATGTTTTTCATTAAAATTGTGAAACAACAAGAACACAAATATATAAAAATTTGTGCTGTCAAACGATTAAAATAATCAACCCTGATTAATCTCATAGGGACGGTTTCGCAGACATGGATTAAGCCTACTGTAGTCTAGGACTAAAAAATCACGTTCAATAGAAAACTCAACTCAGCTTGTTTATTTTGTCCTAGACTAAGCTTAATCTGTTTCTGCAGAACTGGCCCATAATTTTCTGTAGTTAATTACAATTATTTTAAATTATAGAATGTGTTCAAATGTTGCCCTTAATACACACCTTCTGTTAAAAATCAGCGCATTATGTTAAAGACATGCTGTGTTTTATTGTAAACTATGGACATTGCTTGACTTGGAATTAAATAAATGCAAGTTGGCACTGCCCTTAAATGTCAGTCCATAATTTACCACAACAACTGTCAGCCTTAATATGTAGCCCACGTAAATACAAATAGAAGGTTGTTGGTCCCATACAGTAGTTCTACTGTCTATTACTGTTCTCTTGATTAAGGTACCAAGTACAACAACTGCTACGTTAGGCTACTGTATAAAACACAGCCCTTATCTGGAGAGCTGCAGGGTGGGCAGGCATTTGATCCAACACTGTATCACGCGTAAGCTTTTCAAGGTACTGTACTTTGATGTTCAGGCTGAAATGTGGTTAAAATTAGGTTCAGGTGGGGGCCTGTAAACATTAGGTATCCTGATGGATGGTTAGCCACAACCAAATACTTGTGTCCCTATTAAATGTTTTCCAAATTCAACCAAATGCATAAAATAGGCTACTTGAATAGGAAATGACATAAAGTATTCAAGTTTGCTAGGGATGTTTATCTACAAACATTAATCAAGGTCTGTAATTTATGCAGAGTACGCAAGTTGTATGTTAATTCCACTATTAGAATAGCCTATGCTTCGGTGGAAACGCGTATTCAGTGGATCGGTATTTCAAGCCCCATATTGGGCATTCGGCGCAAAGACTCTTCCTCTCTGTAATGATTTTGACTGAAATGCTATCTGCGCCGACAGCAGCGCTAACGGACTAGCCATTTTACTCCCGTAATGACTCTTCTGTGTATTAGATCCTAATAAACTCATAACCTCACAAAACAGAGGAGTCAATGAAATTAATATCAAATGGTGTGTCTGTCAACTGTAGTTAAAAGTCCTGCCCACAGGCTCCACAGTGCCCAGCTACAGCCAGATCCTTTTGGAGAATTGCAGCCAGATCCTTTTGCTCGCTAACTCTGTGTCTCTCTCTGTGTGTGTGTGTGTGTGTGTGTGTGTGTGTGTGTGTGTGTGTGTATTTGGGTGTTTCTTTCACTATCTGGAAATAAATACAGTATATAGATACATATTTATGTGTATCATACCACACTGGTAAATAACAGTAACTTCAGGGAAAGACTGACATACTTTTAGGTCTGGTTCTCTCGCTTTCTGTTTTGGTCTTTCTCTATTCTCTGTCTGTTTCTGTTGGTGTGTTTCTGTACATTTTTTATGTCTCTATCTCTGTCTTTCTTTTTCTCAGGGTGTGTGTAAGTTGATACTTATGTCTGTCTGTGTCAGAGCGTTTTGTGATGTTAACTTGAAGTGTATAGTTCGGTGAGTTCGGTTGACCCTCTCCCTCTTTCAAGGGCAACTACCTATCTGGTGGTATGTGGGCCCTCTCTCTGTTCTGTCTTTTTTCTCCCTCTGGGCTAGAGGACAGCTGGGCCTGCAGCTGTAAGGCAACAGGGTACCTTCAATGAGGGTCTAGCCGCCACCCACTTGAAACCTCCCCTATCCCCCTGCTCTTCCCATTTTCCTCCCTATTGTGTCCTTTTCTGTCTCTGCCTTAACCTCCCCCTCCCTGTTAAAAAAGCCCACATCTCTCCATATTCCAATGGCATTCCTCACTCTGTATTCCCCTCTCTTATTGTCTCAGATATTGCCCGCCCCCCCTTCACCCCTGAAGGTCCACAGGTGTGCTCAGAGGGTGTCATCCACACAACCAACCAGATACCCATGATAGGAAGGGTGGCTGGCATGACTCCAAATGTTTTGCACATGTTCAAGCATGCAATCACACACAAACACACACATTCACACGCTTATTTTACTATACTCAGGAGGATTTCTTTGGGATCACAACTGATTTCCATGAAAAACTGTTTTCAAACTCTAACCATAAACCTTAACCCCCTGAAACCCTATTATAACTCTAACATTAACCCCAAGCCTAAAAAGCAATTTATAAAGCTAAGGACTGGCAAAATGTCCTAATTAGCCATGACTTGCCTTGGGTCACAAGTAAAGCAGTGCGTGCACACACCCCATTTGTCCTAGCTGTTGTCTGACCAAACAGGGGCCTGATGAAGGGACAGGCCCAATTACTGGCTTTTATCCCAAGAGATTTTTAAAGGCCAATATAATAATGATAGCTTGGAGCAGGAAAAAGCTGATAGCTGATTTATCGGCCGATACCACCCTCGCACTCTGTGAAAAAAGCGACACGGTCGGAAATGAACAATCTTTGACTTTAATAACTGCTGAACTATACATCTAAGTCAAAGTAAATACCTAAATAAACAAATCTGAAACTGAACATCAAATTGACTGATTCTAGTATGCAAAATAACTCTGTGGTTGGGAGCTATATATATATATATATATATATATTAGCTATTTTTCCCCCATAAAGTCAGTTATTACAGTTGAGAAGCCTGATATTAATTATAATATAACAGCTTGTCTGCATTCTCCCCAGAAAGGCAGCTCCTCTTGTATGTGTTGGTAACAGACCATCCTGAAGTGTGATTTGGTGGATTACATCGCTGGAAAGAATTATGTTCTACAATGGGCGATGCTGTTCTGTGATATATCACTGGCCAGGAAGGATTACTTCTGTTGCACTTATGCATTGAGTTTATGATATACTTTTTTTGACGGCCAATATGGCAGTTGTAATTCCAGAATTCCGGCCATATAGAACAGCTACCCGACATATGTTTTAAATAGCCATATAATAGCCTACATTTAAACAGCAATAAAACACAAACGCTATGATCCAACAAATGTTTTTTATTTAAATTAAATCAGCAGAATGAACTCTTCACAATCTTTGCGGGATGAGCATATAGGCTACATCTAGCACTGTCACAATTATAACAATTTGCCTGATCACAATAATTTGAGCCAGATCGCAATTATATTTATAGAAAATTCTTTTTGCACAATATTTTGATTTCAAAATCATGTTTCCAATCAGAATAAGGGATTTTGAGGCACATGTTAGAAACATCTCAACAAATACCATACGAATTATGTCCGTTTCCATAGGATGTCTAGACCATGCGTTTTGACCTGCGGAAAGTAATAGGCGCAGATCATTCACTGAAACACGTTTGCTTCTTAATTTCAGTATGTTTAAACCTAGTTAGGGGTCCTCCTCCTGGAAGAGTTGCCTGAAAACAAAAACTGTATAAATAAGGAATATTTTTTTTTTTCATTATTGATATTCCTGCATGCTTTGCAACTGTTCAATTTGTTCAGGTTCACGTTTGTTGTAATTGATAAGGTGACAGAGCTTTGTTTTTGTGCCATCTTGTAATTTATGTACAGTGGTACTCTTTAGAATGTTTTGGGGGGATTATGTTCGTGTTTGTGTGCCAACCATAGTAAAGAAGACCACTGAACTATGACTTCACACAATTAGCCCTTTATACTAACTCTGATGACCACTGTTAAAATTACCTTAAAATAAGTCCGATTGACCTGATTGTTGGTGTACAAGTGTCGCATATATGCCTCCCTATAGGGTTGTAAGGAATAAAAGATACATTTCAAGATGGCAGAACAATGACCACAGTAAAAAAGGGGGTTAATGTTAGTCCATTGGACAATAGATGGTAGGTGATACAATGAAGTAACCAAATTCTATTCTCTCACTCACTCACACACACACACACACTCACACACTCACACACACTCACACTTACTGAAACATTAAAAAAACATATACTTGATATGTCCTACCACTGTGTTATCCATTGTCAGTGTTTTTGTCTATGGCCTTAGAGAGTTACTGTTCAGTCAGAAGTCTGTATGACCATACACATACAGACACGGTTATCCCCTGCCAGACTATTTTCCTGTGCTTACCCTATTGACCAACTTCTACAGGGATTCAGTCTACCACTACGTACATTACACCAGCAGGACTTTCGTAGCCAACCACTCCATTGGCTCCAGTGCAAGACTATACCTGAATTTTTCCTATGCAAATTGCCTTATAACAAAAAAACTGGACGTTGTGAGATGGAACATGGCTTGCAAGAATTACTTTACTAGGGTATAAAGAATCTATATCATACTTAGTGTCAAAGTGTCTGACCATGTCTGACATCTCCAGCTTATAACTGGTGCCCTATTTCACTATCCTTGCCATATAGGAGGACCCTGTCCCATTGTTGCTTGCAACTATATTTTAGAATGGTTATGCAATGTAGCATAATTTGGCAACACTATTATTTAATAGACAAACACGTTTCAGTCGCTTATTCGTTGCATCAACTCTGATTGACAAAAGCAAAAAAACACTCAGGCGTGTGTAAAATATTTTGACTAATATTGTAAGTCGAATTTTCATTTCAAACCATATTTCCTAATTAGATAATACGCATTAAAATGTATGGATATAAATATATGTTGTCCCATTGCATATTAAACGCAGAAACACATTTTGCTACTTTAGAAAGGCTATTTAAAATAACTAGGCTATTTCAAATAACTATGCCTTTCTTTCTTTCTCCTGCTGGCCTCAGTTGCACCATCGCATGATTATATATTTTTTTAACTGGCCCAGGGATATCTGCTTCGCCTTCAACATTTCGGAGTCGTATACTGGAGTTGCTGCAGGAGTGTGGGGCTTTTGAATCTCGCGCCACGCTTAGTCCCATGACCAAACACTCAGTAATGTCTTATGCTACGTGCACACTGCCCGCTCACTCAACTCGCAAAATGGCTCAATCTCTGGCGAGCTGTCGCTGAGCCTTCCCTAGCGTGCACACTGCCCAATTGGGCGGGGCGTATCTTCCTAATTTATGCCAGTGACAACCAGTCATCCAGCATAGAGGAAACATCCGTCTCTGCAAATATTAATAAGTATTTAGTATTTGCATGACTCCACTACTAAAAACGTATTACAATGATGCCAAGTCAATGATTTGTCAATGTTCAAATAGCAATATACTTCGTTTTACATTGTGCATGTATCACTCATCCATGATCCCAACGATCTCTGAATCCTTCCATGCATCCCTTTTTAGAATTATATCTCTGTATGAAGCCAGAGAAGCATCACAAATAATTGGGAAACCGGACCCCGCAATTATAATTTTCTCGTAAATTTTTTAGCTAGTGAGTAGAAAAGAAATGGGACTACAGGGCAGAGAACATCTGCCCTGCTATTGGTAATCACCAAACTCCGTCTCAGCCCACTTGCTGGAAATTAGCATGAAGTTCTCAACTCTCAACTGTCACTGGGAGATTTTGTCTCAGAATAGCTCCACCCACACTCACCATGATTCGCGGGCTCTCGTTGGAAATAAATGGGAGCGTGCCACTTTGTAGTTGCTAGTGAGCGGACAGTGTGCACATAAGGTTACTGAAACAGAGCGGAGGCTTGGTGTTTTTGGGCAACAGATCATATAGGTCACACAATATTAGTCTTTTTAAAATGCTATTAATCAATGTATTTATTAATTTGGCATATTTCCCACCGAACATTTTGGCCGTTGATATTTTCATTTGCCGGACAACTACACGTGATACCGGTGAAAAGCCAGCATTTGCCGGCTAACGTAAACCCTGGTTGCGGGTCCCCTTATATTGTAATGCCACTCTTACAAACCATTATTGTTCATGCATATTCCTGGGCTAAGGAGGATTCTAAAGTGTGCGATTTAATTTCATGAATGGATAGTTATGCATGAATGGATAGTTAAACCTTGCGATACTACAACGGGGGGGCTGCAGTACTCCCATCACCTCTAATTCCCAAGGCTATGGTAAGATAACAGATTGCTGTAGTCTTTATAAGAGATAGTTAAGGGAGGTCTAAAACTACACTGAAATCCTATTAACTGACATTGTGTAGGCTTTAGCCTGTAGGTTGTCAATGGGCCGCATGGTGCACGCTGCGTAAAAACTACAAGGAGTGACTAGAAGTCAATTGGGCACTATGGAGAAAAAAAAGACTGAAGCATGTGATATGTAAATTTGAAGTGTAATGTTACAATCTTTTCCAAGATTTGAGATCAACTAACTTGTTCTCTGTAACATCATTTAGGTTTGACATCATAACACATACTATTTTCAGAGAAAAAAAAATTCTAAGCATATACTCTTATAACTTCAGCGGGGAGTCAGATTTTGCAGCAGAAGAGAACTGAATCTATTCATGACATACCTACAACAGCACAGTAGGCTACATACTCAGATAGAAGATGCAATGTGCTTTCCTAGGACAATCTTGTAGTTTTCCTACGGCATCATTAGAATTTTCTATAATAAAAAAGTAATTACAATTTCATTCTAAATATTATTTGTGAATGTGTCTCAGCCCCTAGTTTTACACTGCTATATTATTGCTTATATTAGTGTGTGTGTCAGGAAGACGGGTCAGTCCAAAACATATGCTCAGTTAACCTTTTGAATCCAATGAGTGCTCTCTCTAATTTTCCTAATGTCCGGTTTAACCTTAGGAGGACATGAGCCCTTGGACCATGCCTCAAGACTACCTGGCCCAAATGACTTCTACCTGTCCCTGTCTTAAGTCCTCCTAGTTGTGTTGCAGTTTAAGTTGTGGCCTGATGATTCCTGCTGCCACAGCCCACACGGTTGTCCTTCTCCCTATCCACCTGGTTCTGCAGCTGATCAAGATTCTGGTTAAAGACTCTGGACACACGCATTTATTGACCTGCTTTTCACCTGAATGCAAAAACATTGATGTGGGCCACAAGTTCATGTACAATTATAATCTTCACCCAGCACAGCCAGAAGAGGACTAGCCACCCCTCAGAGTCTGGTTTCTCTCTAGGTGTCTTCCTACGTTTTGACCTTACTAGGGATTTTTTTTGCCACTGTGCATCAACTCTCTTTGTTACTTGCTCTTTGGGGTCTAAGGCTGTGTATCAGTAAAAGCAAGTTCTGACAACTGCTGGATATAAAAATGTATTCATCAAATAAATTTAGATACTTTTTCGTGTGTGCATTTTTAGATAAGTTTGTATTTAACTAAGTAACGTTAGCTATGCCAGCTAGCTTGTTAACCGCAACTTGTTATAATGATTAACATTTTATGTTATCTTTTTACGTTTTCTGCAGTTGCTAATATTTTTATTTTCTTGAGCCAAGTTGACCGTAAAAGTTGCAATGTTGAAAATATTACATTGCAAGTGCGTGACGATAAGGATGATGATTGATTGTGTGGAGGAGTAAATTTCAATATAAACAGGCCTCTGTTGATACAGCTGAGTAACTGGGTCAGTAGCAGTCGTAGCGTGGTCACACCGCGGTCGGATGTCAGATGTCCTTACGAATGTCCTCATAAATTTCCACACTAACTAACTTTATTAACATACAATATAAAAGCAATTCCTACCAAACAAGATCATTGCATTGGCTAAACCTAGTGTCCCTTCATTTTCCACTACTCTTCCTTGACAGTATCTGCTATTTCTCTCCCCTCCATCACCTCACCTTCTATCGTCCTTTTTCCACATCTCTCCTGTGTCTCTTGCCTTCCTTAAGTTTGGGTGTATCTTTCCATTTTCGTCTGTGTAAGTCAAGAAAGGAAACTCATAAATCCATGCACTGATATAAAGTAATTATTTCACAAAATATCATTCTACCCATGTAATTTACGGGCAATCAGTCAAGAGCATAGGAGAAGGGAGGTTAGGGGGGAGCGGAATGTCTCCCCAATTTTAGATAAAAAATAATTATACATTTTGCAGGTGGGTACAGGTTAATCGACTGCAATTATGCGCCCCATTTCTCTTTCGGGTGCTTCTACGTCAAAAATGCAATGGTTGTTTTTTTTGCTGCCAGAGAGGCAGCAACAAGCTCAATTTTGTAATAAAACCCACCGAAAATATGACATCTGCAAAGAACAGTCAAAATGAGGACCTAAATGAATGTGTTTCACTATAACTACAGCCAAAACATCTGGCTTCCGATTAAATACTTTTTTGTTAAAGTGCTTCTATAAACTCTTTTAGGACTCAGAAAATAGCGAGGTGTTGAAAAATAAATTGTTTTAATTTACTTTATTGACCGATTTGAGACAAAGGAAATAATTTAAATATTTTTTTATTTTTTCCAATATATTTATATTATTTAACTCATTAGATAACCTTTTACTGACATTTGTCACTTCTGCATTTGCTAATATGCACTACATCTCCTAGACTGAGTGTATGTGTGAGTTCAAGTGCATGTTTGGGTTAAGGCTGTCAAAGTTAACGCATCAATATGCATCATGTTTACCGCCATACCATTTTTCTACACCATTAATTTCCCGTTTCCAGTTCTTCTCCACACAGAACATTTTAAGCGCTCATTTAATGCTAATATTTTACATTTCCTAGGGAGGGATTGACATATTGCTTTTAATCATTTGACAGTCTTAGTTTGTGATCATATTTGTGCACCCCTGTCACAGCAACAGCAATGTGACCAGTCACAAAGCAAGCTGAACTTTCTTCTCCTCTCCCTTTCTATCCTCACCCCACATTGTCTCGTTGACAGGGTTTTATTTCTTGGCCAAACAGGAATTTTTAGTTTTGGAGATTTTTACATAGACAAAGGTAACCCAGGTCTCCAGTAGTGTGACAGTGGGTGTGAATAGCGGGCAATAACCCACCCATTAATTAACTGCTTGGTAGTATGGAATCTATCAATCAATTAAATGTATTTTCTAAACCCCTTTTTACATCAGTAGTTGTCACAAAGTGCTTTTACAAACACCCAGCCTGAAGAACCTAGAATGTTGATACTTGCTGAACTGCATAAATTTTCAAAAACACTTTTGTTACTATTTCATAAAGCAGTAGTCAAGAAAATTTTCAAACAGGTTGTGTGCGTGTGCGCGCGCGCGGTCCCTTATGTCCTTACCTTGGCTAATGACAGCCTTACGGTTTTGTCCATCGAGGTCAGCTCTCTCAATGACATGATGCTTGGCGTCCACCCAGTACATTCGGTGACCGGCATAGTCGATGGTCAGCCCATTGGGCCAGAACAAGTGTGTGTCAGCGATGATGCGGCGGTTGGAACCATCCATGTTGGCATACTCGATACGAGGAGTATTACCCCAGTCTGTCCAATAGATCTTGCTGTGACGGGTGGAAAGTCAGGAAAACATAGGGCTTGTTGTTGTGAGAGTGGAAACAATCAGGCAACTTATATTTTGTTTTGGTTATATAACCTAAGTAACAGTAATATAACTTTTACAAACACCCAGCTTTAGTGTAAACCACTAAAGTAATATAACAAAATGGATTGTGGAAACATTCAGGGGGTGACTATTATATACGAAAACGTATATATTGTATTATAGGATACGCATCTTCCAGAGCTAAGATCAATACTTGTTTTCTTTTAAATAATTTTGCTTGGCTAAATCAGATTTTTTGCTGCAACGGAAAAATGCAATAGCTCAATGATTGCAAATCCAACCCATCTGGCATGTCACGGAGTCTCAATCAAACAATGATTTAAAAACTACTTAAAAGAAAATTAACTGATCGAAGTCACACGTTTTCAGCCCTGTTTCCTGTTTTTCAAATCTCACGTGCGCACCCCACCCCCCAACATAATGGGATATTGCACCATTGTTGATGATGAAATGAAGGAGGTGGGAATCTACTTTGCACTCAGCGTTTCAGAATTTCCATAAAAGGGTCAATGATTTTCAGATCTGGTGACTGGGGAGGCCATGGAAGGCATATGTCTTCCTGGTGTTCATAAAATAACTCTTGGATTTGTTTATCAGGGTGTATGGGGGCATTATCATGCTGGAATATTGGAACATTATGCAGGAACAGTGTTTGAACCATATAGTCCACCTGGTCCTGTAAAATGGCCACATGTTCCTTGGCCATTATGCGACCATGCAGAGCAATCATCGGACACAATGACTATCAAGATATGGCGGCCAATACCGTTATGGATCCCCCACCATGCTTAAAATTTGGCAGCAGACATTGTGGGCTGAATGAATCCTTTGGCTTTTTCCCAATGTAAAACTGTCCAGATGTAGGAAATGGGATGACACATGACTTTACTTCCACTGTGGGATGACACATGACTTTACTTCCACTTCCACTTCCACATTACTTTTTTCCACTGCTGAGGGGTCCAGGTTTTGTCCTCCATACACCATGTAATGTGTCTTTGTTAGTTGACATTGGATACAAGCGGTTTCTGAATGACACAGAGGTGCTGATTCAATTTAGTGGTAATTTATAAGACCATGCTTTTGGGCCATTGAGTAAATACCCTGTCAAGAGTCCATCTATCCCTGTTGGTCAGGTTCGACTTGCGACCACACTGTTTCTCTTTGTGAATGCAATTTGTCCATGTTATGACGGCATATGCTATCATGATTTTTTAAACTGTTCCCCTTGACATATTGAATTAGTGTGAAGTTTTTGTGTCCAATGCAGCTGCAATTGGTAATTGCTGTATAAGGGCAGTAAGAGACCTTGGTCTCAGTCTGTGTTCCCTGTTGAAATAAAGGTATAATAATGAGCACTTGACTTGGGATGAAATAAGTGCAGGAACTGACAAATCGCATATTAGATTATGTTAATCAAAATGGATGTGTTAATAAGGCTTGCCTAAAGAAGCAACCACTGATGATAATAATAATAAAACAGCAACTATTTGGCATTTTGGAGCTCTCTTAGTCGCCTCATGTTGCTTTGAAAACGCAAATATCAAATAGTTAATTGTCAGACCTCTTTTATACCTGACACCTAAGTACCACTACTTAACAGTCAACCTAATTTGACTTCTGCATCCGAGTTTGTAATTGTGATTTAATTACTCCAAATAGTCCGTTTTAGTGTGGTGTTTCCGTTATTTATCCACCCCCTGTATATATTTATTCGTGTTTGATTTTTATAAAAAAGTGGAGAAGCGAGATGTTCCTTCTTACCCTTCTATAGGGTGCAATGCAATAGCTCTGGGTTTCTCCATGTTCTGCCATAGCAGGACCTTGCGGTGAGTTCCATCAAGATTTGCCACCTCAATACGGGACGTCCCTGAGTCAGTCCAATATAGCTTATCATGGATCCAGTCAATTGCTAAACCACCTAGAGACAGAGCAGAGTTCATGTTCATTAACCATCAAACTAAGGAAAATGGGTGGCAGTGCCAACAATGCCAGAAAAAACACAATCCAGTTAATATACTAAAATTGGGGAAAAGTTGAGCAATACAATATTATTATTTTTTAAGTTTCAGGGTTTTTTCTCCCATAGAAACTCTTAGGCAGGTCACCTAAATGATTTTTCATCCTGCCTAATAAGCAAAGTGACAAACTGCATTAAAGCCGGGCTTAACAAATAAAAGCATTACTCCATCAGATGTTATTCAAGCCTTTTTGATAGAATACAGTAATCTCTCCAACAGAAAGCAGGGGCTGAAACACACATCATCAATGAATAATACGTTAGCCAATGTGATCTCAAAAACCTCAATGTCAATTCTGCGACCAGTTGCCTAGTACAATATAGCTACAGGTTAGCCCTAGCTACAATAGAAAGTTGGTTGTAGCGCTAACATGCAAAGGCAAGAGCTCAACAATCAATCTGGCGAATGGTGCTTTTGATTTACATGTCCACCAAAATATCAAATTAATCAGTAGTAACTGTTTTCCAAAATATCAAATTAATCAGTAGCAATCTATCATTACGAACTACTGCTTTAATACGTAGGGGAAAATGTACGCACCTTTGCCCAGTGGTTCCGTGGGCTGTCAACTGTGATCTAACTCACAGCCTTTGTGCTGCTACTGCAATGGCTTGAATAATTGGAAGTCTAAATTGTTTTCTAGGTAGAAACCATAGCGTGTTTTTCTTAAGATGTGATGGCAGGTAGCAAACCAGTGCTTTTTTAACTTTAATTTAAAATGAACACATTCAAACCAAATACTAGATAGGTGCCAAATGATCACACGCAATGCTGCCAATCTAGCTCTCAATCTCAACAGTAATGTCTTGAAAAATAGTCTGTGGAGTTTCTTAGACTGAGAAAATGCCTGGTTACATGTGGCAGCTAGCAATCAGACCTGGTGGTTTTCTCTCTCAAGAAGTAGCCTTTTGGACTTAGGCTACTCTGGATAGGCATTGACAGCTGAACAAGTTGTTTTGTAATGAATTTCACCCGGTCAATCCATGATTGGCCAATCCAAATTCTCATATCATACCTTTTAAAATGACTTCACAGCTGTTTTGATAAGCGTATTTCATTTATGATTTGGCCTTTGCATGAAATCTAGTCATCAATCGATTTATAAGTCACTCTGTATAAGTGTGTCTCCTAAATGTAAATAATATCTTAGGTCATGGATAACTGTAAATTATCAAAAAAGGTGTGGCATGTACTTTCACAAATGGGCTTTTGTCAGAATATTTTGTTGCAACAACAATTACATAGGATCTACTTCTGAAATGTTGAACGTGTACGCATTGTTTGCATTGCCATTATTCTCAGCTCCATGGGAAAATGTTTAGAATTGCAGGAAATCTTCTCTAAAATTACAAACATTTCCATTAGCTCAATGAAGAAATTTGTAGAATTTCAAAATACAGTTTTAAACATTATCAGTATAAGGAGTGGCATCTAAAATGTGTACATTCTGTAGGGTGAATGGCCGATTTCGCCTATTACTGCTCCCCTGGCCACGTCTCTTGACACATCCTTGACTATGCTCACCACTTTAGCCCCTTCTTCACCAGTAAAACCTTTGGGTTTGACCAAATTAAAACCTGGGCTTGCCAGGCCAGTAGAAACCTGCTCCTCTACATTCTAAAAAAGCTGCGTGTGTGTTCTGTCTAACCACTAAATATATTTTTGTCATACCTGGGCTCTCTAGGCCAGTGGAAACCACTTCCTCCACATTGCTCCCATTCAGGTTGGCCTTCATGATGCGGTCAAGTGTGACATCAGACCAAAAAACAAGCTCCTGGTTATGGTGAAAGTCCAGAGCGATGGCATTCTCCAGGTTGTTGAGCAAGAGTGTGTACTCTGAACGGTGGGGCAACACCTGGCGAATATCTATACGGTTAGCGAACAGGAGCACCGGCTCAGGACCTAACGAGGGGAGAAGACGAGAGAGGATGAGATAGGTGAAACAGAGGACAGTAGAGAAAGGAGGCTAGAGAGTAGAATGAAGAGAGGAAAAGGAAAGATATGGGTGTTCAGTAGGGATGGGGGAAAACATTGATACAGTGATATATGGCACTATTCTTTTTGCCAATATAAAAATGTCGCTAAAATCCCAAACTATACATTTTTGCTTGTGTATGTTATGTACTCCAGCTCGCCAAAACAGCAATTAGGTGCTTTGGGCTTTCTTGTGTTGAACACATCCATCTGTCATGACAAAGTGAATTTTACCTTAAAGTACACACCACAAGGTCAGAAACATACTTCCAAATCAATTTGTTCGTTCTCAGTGTCCTGCTCTCGGATATAACCGTTTCCAAAAAAGTTGGGACGCTGCATAAAATCCAAATAAAAACAGAATGCAAATCATGTATCCCTATATTTAATTGAAATTAGTACAAATTCAACATATGAAATGTTGAAACTGAGAAATTCTATTGTTTATGGAAAAATACATGCCCATTTTGAATTTGATGCCAATAACAAGTTTCAAAAAGTTAGGACAGGGGCATCTTAACCACTGTGTTGCATCACCTCTTAACAACACTAAGTGTTTGGAAACAGAGGAGACGAATTTATGTAGTTTTTAAAGTAGAATGTTGTCCCATTATTGCTTGCTATAGGATTTCAGCTGCTCAACAGTTCGGGTCTCCTTTGTCGTATTTTCTTCATCATAATGCGCTTAATGTTTTCAATGGGTGACAAGTCTGGACTGCAGGCAGGCCAGTTTAGCACCCAGACTCTTACTACAGAGCCATGCTGTTGTGATATGTGCAGAATGTGGTTTGGCATTGTCTTGCTGAAATAAGCAAGGCCTTCCCTGAAAAAGATGTCTGGATGGCTGCATGTGCTCCTCCAAAACCAGCATACAGCTCTGAAAAAAATTAAGAGAACACTCCTAATTTTTCTTAAATCAGCATTCTTAAATCAACATGTATGGCAGCCATTCCATTCCAGTGTCTGTTAAATTCCAGCACAGGCACACCTCATTTTACTTAATGAAGTACTGATTAGGTGATTACCTGAACCAAATCTAATTTAACAAGGAAAAGTACAAAAACCACTGCTGTGGTCATCACTATCCTCTTGCAATAGGACCAGCTGGATGGCAAAAACAGTGCACGTAGTACCTCAAAGGTAAATTGAATAAAAAAATAACTATTCAGCATGACAAGAGTTGAAAAGAAAAGCTTTGAGTGAGGAAAAGAAGGGTTCAATTCTGGCTTTACTGGCAGAGGGATACCGTGAGTGTCAGGTTGCTTCCATCCTGAAAATTTCAAAGACGGCGGTTCATAAGAACAAGGTCAAGCAACAGACTTTGGGGACAACAAAGCTACAGACTGGCAGAGGGCGAAAACGACTGTCCACTGACAGGGATGACAGCCACCTCATTCGAATGTCACTCAACAACTGTAGGATGACATCAAGTGCCCTACAAAAAGAATGGCAAACAGCAGCTGGGGTGAAGTGCACGGCGAGGACGGTTTGAAACAGGCTCCTAGGGGTAGGGCTGAAGTTGTGCAAAGTTAGAAAAAAGCCCTTCATCAATGAGAAGCAAAGAAGAGCCAGGCTGAAGTTTGCAAAAGACCATAAGGATTGGACTGTAGAGGAATGGAGTAAGGTCATCTTCTCTGACAAGTCAAATTTTCAGCTTTGCCCAACACCTGGTCATCTAATGGTTAGATGGAGACCTGGAGAGGCCTACAAGCCACAGTGTCTCGCACCCACTGTGAAATTTGGTGGAGGATCAATGATGCTTCACAAGGCTAGAATCGGGCAGATTTGTCTTTATGAAGGATCCATAAATCAAGCCAAGTACAAGGCTATCCTGGAAGAACACCTGCTTCCTTCTGCTCTGACAATGTTCCCCAACTCTGAGAATTGGTTTTTCCAGCAGGACAATGCCACACAGCCAGGTCAATCAAGGTGTGGATGGAGGACAACCAGATCAAGACCCTGTCATGGCCAGCCCAATCTCCAGACATGAGCCCCATTGAAAACTTTTGGAATTTGATCAAGAGGAATCATTGGGTGGCATAAAGTCACCCAACAGCAATGTGACAGACTGGTGGAGAGCATGCCAAGACGCATGAAAGCTGTGATTAAAAACTCTTCCTAAGTTAAAACATTAGTATTTTGTTGTTGAAAAATGAATATGAATACGTTTTCTTTGCATTATTTGTGGTCTGAAAACAATGCATCTTTTTTTTTTTTTTGGAAAAATACTTTTATTTGGAATTTGGGAGTAATGTTGTCAGTAGTTTATAGAATAAAACAAAACTGTTCATTTTACTCAAACACATACATATGAATAGTAAAACCAGAGAAACTGATAATATTGCATTGCTCTTAATTTCTTCCAGAGCTGTATATTGTTCAGCATTAATGGTGCCTTCACAGATGTGTAAGTCACCCATGCCATGTGCACTGATGCACCCCCATACCATCATGGATGCTGGCTTTTGAACTGTGCACTGATAAGAAGCTGGATGTTCCCTCTTCTTTAGCCCGGAGGACGTGGCGTCCATGATTCCCGAAAAGAACCCTTCCCCATCTTTACTTCTGAAAGTCTCATCCTCTCTAGGATGCTCTTTGTATACCAAATCATGTTACAGATTTTTTGCCAATTGACCCAATTAGTTGTGAGATATTCCACCAAGTAATTTTTTTAACATTACACAACTTTTGCATTCTTTTGTTGTCTCTGTCCCAGCTTTTTGAAATGTGTTGCTGGCATCAAATTCAATGTGGGCATATATTTTTCAAGAAACAATAAAATTTCTCAGTTTCAACATTTGATATGTTGTCTTCATACTATTTTCTACTGAATATAGGGTGTAAATAATTTGTGCATCATTGCATTCTGTTCTTATTTACATTTTACACAGCGTCCCAACTTTTTTGGAAACAGGGTTGTAGATACTTTTGAGGAGATGGGAAACATCACTGGAATTGTATTAACCACATTGGTTTCGATACCCATACGTTGTCATTTGGCAGCGCAGTGCATTTTGGGAAACAGTTAGCATTTATGTGATGCAGCACGACAACCTGAACACGATTGGTGCAGTCTACCGGGAACAGGGGTGTTATACTTTCTTTCATTCACTGATCATACATTTTCGCTTTAATCTTTTTTCGTGACCAAAGGTTTATTTTTTTCAGAATAGGCAGCTATATATACACACATACCAAAATATTGTGGCAGGACCACAGGAGGGTGGGACTTGCGCCCTGGTAGTAGCCCCGCCAGGCATGTGAGTACAGGGGAACGCTGAACGCGCATTCCAGCAAAAGGAAAAGCTGTCCACTGTTTAAGGAAAAAGACGCAGTGTGACGTATGATTTGTTTTTGACGTTACTGTACTTACATTAGTTGTTACCTGAAAAGAAGACTTATGTTACCTTTGTGTTTAAATATCTTGGATTTGTGAATGAAATAAAAGAAAAAGAAACAACAATAGAGAACTTTTACTTTTCAATCACAACACAAGCCTCTGTTTCGTTTATTCCACCTGCCCCCAAAGGAGTTTACCACAAAAATAGCTGGTACACTCACAATATATACACAGACACACATTTACACTGACGAGCCAAAACATTATGACCACTTGCCTAATACTGCAATTCCCCGTTTATAACCTGCACCATGTATAAACCGCACCATTAATTCTATAGCGTTGTGTGGATACCAACTCAAGTATTAACCGCGCACATATATAAACCGCATTTACCCCAGAGAATTATGACTCATACATACATTGTACATTAATATTAAATATCTGCCATAGGGTGCAACCCAAAATGATTTGTTGAAGAATAAAATAAGTTTTTGAAAACCCTGTAATGCCAATTGTGCGGTATTTTCTACACGAGTTTCTAAGACCTCTAAGCTGTCAAGCAATTATCTGTGAACAAGTTTGCCGGTGGAAAAGTTTTTTTTTTGTGCAGATCAGTCATTAATGACAACCAAGTCAATGGTGAATACTGTCATTATTAGCATAATTTCTGCACCCCCTCTTTTTTCCCTTTTATTTTGTTTTTCTAATGCATATTCCCTGGAAACAGTTATAAAAATTCAAAATGATGTATCAGCCGCACCCATGTATTAACCTCTGTGGTTGAAAATGTTTTTAAAATCTGTGTATATATACACAGATTTTTCATAAACAGGAAATTACAGTATGCTGTTGGTCCTCCGCGTGCCACCAAAAAATACCCGCCGAGGCATGGACTCAACAAGACCCCTGAAGGTGTCCCGTGGTATCTTGCACCAAGACATTACCAGCAGTTCCTTCAAGTTGCAAGGTGAAGCAGCAGATCGGACTTGTTGGTCCAGCACATCCCACAGATGCTCAATCGGATTGAGATCTTGGTAGTTTGGAGGCCAGGGCAACACCTTGAACTCTTCATCATGTTCCTCCCATTCATGACCAATGTGTGTAGTGCGTCAGGGCACATCCTGCTGAAAGTGGCCACTGTCTTCAAGGAATACCACTGCCATAAAGGGTGTACCTGGTCTGCAACGATGTTTAGGTAGGTGGCATGTGTCAAATTGACATCCACATGAATGCCTGGACCCAGGGTTTCCCAGCAGAACATTGCCCAGAGCATCACACTCCCTCCACCAGCTGGTCATCTTCCCACTGTGCATCCTGGTTCCATCACTACCCCAGGTAAACAGCGCACACATACACAGCCATCCACGTGATGTAAAAGAAAACGTGACTCATTGGACCAGGTGACCTCCTTCCATTGCTTCAAGGTCCAGTTCCGACACTCGCTTGCCCATTGTAGACACTTTTGACGATGGTCACACAGGTCATCATGAGCACTCTGACTGGTCTGTGGATATGCAGCCCCATACGCAGCAGGGAGCAATGCACTGTGTTGTGACACATTCTTCCTGTAACCATCCTAAAAAAATTTCTGTGACTTGTGCCACAGGAAATCTTCAGTTGGTTCGGACCAGATGGGATAGCCTTCATTGCCCTCGCACATCAAATGAGCCTTGGGTGCCCAACACCCTATCGCCGGTTTGTGGTTTCTCCCTCCTTGGACCACTGTCGGTAGGAACTCACCACTGCTGACCGGGAGCACCCCACAAGCCTTGCCGTTTCCGAAATGCTCTGACCCAGTCGTCTGGCCATAACAATTTGGCCCTTGTCCAAGTTGTTCAGGTCTTTACTCCTGCCCTTTTCTTCTACATCCAACATGTTGACGACAAGAACTGATTGTTCACTTACCATCTGATCTACCAAGACCTTGGCATGTGCCCTTGTTAGAAAATTATCAACGTTATTTGCTTCACCTGTAAGTGGTCATAATGTTTTGGCTCATCAGTGTACATATATACACAACCAAATGTATACATATAAAGATATACCCTTGTCGCAGCCAATGTAATAACTACCGTTAATGTAATAACTGCCAATAACGTAATACATTTTCTATTCTTAATGTAATAAAAGTCAATAATGTAATGATTTACCAATAACGTAGTAACTTTATTCCCATAATGTATTAAGTTCTTAGATTATTGGCAGGAAGCTACACTATCCACCGCAGAAGTGTTGTCTGCACTGAGCAGGGTGAATGCACGCAAGGCTGCTGGTCCTGATGGCGTCCCCGGGTGTGTGCTCAGAGTATGCGCTGGGCAGCTGGCCGAGGTCTTTTTCGACATTTTGAACATATCACTGGCCCAGGCGGTTGTCCCAACGTGCTTCAAGTCCGCAACCATTGTGCCAGTGCCGAAGCAGTCGAACGCGTCTAGCCTGAATGACTTCATTGACGAGCCAGCCTACAGGGAACAACTTGGCCCTCAATGCAAAGAAAACCAAGGAACTCATTGTGGATTACAGGACGTCTAAAAGCTATCGATGGTACTGAGATGGAGCGTGTCCAGCTTCAAATTCCTGGGTGTCCACATATCCGAGGACCTCTCCTGGACCCTTAACACCTCAGCTCTGGTCAAAAAGGCACAGCAGCGCCTGTATTTTTTGAGGAGGCTGAAGAAAGCATGCCTTTCCTCCAGGATCCTTGTGAACTTAAAGTGCACAATATGCACAATAAAGTGCATATTTTTAAAGCAAAATCAGATTTTTTTCTATATATCATTGAATTCTGACCACAACACAACCATCTGGAAAATTTCTCCCATTACAAATGTTCTTTGCAAACCCGTTTTCTAACACAAATATGCATTGTTTCACAATAAATGTGAACAGAACAATGAAATAATTCACCTTTTGTGCAAGCAGTCCAATACGTTTTTGACACCCATTATCTTTCTATTTATCATTGAATTCAGACCACACAACCATGTGGAACAGTTCTCCCATTCCAAATATACTTTTCAAACCCTTTTTCTTACACAAATATGCATTGTATTACAATATATGTGAACAGAACAATGAAATAATTCACCTTTTGTGCATGCAGTCCAATATGTTTACGACAATATGTTTATTATTTTTCTATTTATCATTGAAATCAGACCACACAAACATGTGGAACAGTTCTCCCATTCCAAATATGCAAAGCATATATATATATCTATAATGATCACATTTGTATTACATTATTTCATGATAAATAGGTTATGTGATGTTACTTACCAGTTCTATATTTGGACTCCGTTATTGTGCTTCGTTCGCATGTTGTTAGCATTCCTCCTTTGTGTTGTGGTAACTCAGCTATCCAGTGCGTGAAAACCGGAAAGGACTATGGCTACATTGGGTAAAAGGGTTTTTATGTTTTGCCATTTTATACTACTAATAATAATACTTAAAGTTGTTGAAAACACTTAGGCTATCCTTTCTCTGTCGGTGAGCTCCGTTATAGTGCTCCACTAGCATGTTGTTAGCATGGTGTTAGCATTCCTCCTCTGAAGAACGTTTCTGCTTAAGAATAGGGGTGTGAGCGTATCCACAATCGATCCAGGTCCTGAAACGGCACATCCAATCTTTTTTTAATCGTAGTTCCTCTTCTGCTTTAGACGTGCTTTGATTAGGTTTTTCGAGACACAGCTCTCAAGTTATGTAGATGGACTACTTAGTTATAGTCATAGTTAAGGGTCACCTGCTGAGGTTGTAAGATCAAATCCAAGGGTCCTCTGAGGGGATGATTGAGGATCAGCTCTGCAGGGGTGACTCCAGTGGACTCGTGCACTGCAGAATTCAAGGCAAATCTAAACCCATGAGGGTGCTTGTCCCAATTTTTGTGATTTGCCCCTATATAGGAAGCAACCATTGTCTTCAGTGTCCTATTGACCCACTCAGTGAGGTTGGTCTGTGGGTGATAAGTTGTGGTCAACTTATTATGGTTTGCTACAACTTACCCGCAGTCATCTAGTCTTCTGGTTTGTACATTTGACAAACCTGTCAGTTTCTAATATGGGACTTTACATCCAAACTGAGACTCGGCCAGTTCAGAAGTGCTTGCAACCGCTTGTACGTCTTGAACCTGCCCAAATGACCAGCTAGTGGGTCTTCATGGAAATGATGAAGCAACTGAGTCCGTAGTGGATCAGGTATACACACTTGGTAGAGTCTTCTGAATGGTAGTAGCACGACTCTGTAGACTTTGCCTTCCAGGATGGTCAGCTTGGTGGTAGGATTTACAACAATTTCTTTACTTCCAGGATTTTTTGATACACAGCTTACAGCTCTGGATCATCCTGTTGGGCTTTCCATATGGTCTCATCCGAGAGCGGAAATTCTATTTCCATTGAGTCCCGACAGCTGGACAGAACCACTAGAACAGGTTGGAGATATGTAACTATTGACATCAGCCGGAGCCCTGGCCAAGGCATCGGGAACAGTATTATACTTCCCCTTTCTGTATTCCACCGCAAAGTAAACACTTGCAACCGTAGAGCCTACCTGATGAGTCAGGTGCTGGGTTTGTTGGTCTTGAACACCCACACAAGAGGAATGGTCAGTGACCACTGTAAAGTAACGGCCTTCCAGGTAGTACCTCCACTTTTCCAATGCCCAGACAACTGCAAGTCACTCCTGCTCGGTGGTGGAATAGTTCCGTTGCGCTCTGTTTAATGTTTGACTGGCAAATGCCAGCACCTCATCAGTGCCAAGACCTGTTTGCTGGACAAGAACAGCGCCAAAGCCAACATCACTTGCATCAGTATAGACAAAGAAAGAATTGTCAAAGTTGGGGTGAACCAAAATGGGAGGGGTGACCAGGTGTTGCTTCAAAGATTCAAAGGCGGTCTGGCATGCGAAACCTTGCTCCTTTTCACTTTAATTCATTGAGTGGTTTGCTCACTTGTGAGAAGTTTAGAACAAAACGATGGTACCATCCTGCAATCCCGAGGAACCGTTGTAAGGCCTTGATGGTGGTATAGGGAAGTCTTGTACAGCCTTTGTTTTTTCAGGATCCACATGAATGCCTTCAGATGAAACAATATGACTAAGAAATTAGATGGAGGTCTGGCAAAAGTTACTCTTCTTCATGTTCACTGTCAGTCCCGATATCCTGTGCTTATCCAACACCGCCTGAAGATCAAAAACTTTGTTCTCTGGTCTGGGAGTAGACAATGATATTGTCCAAATAAATAAAACAGCTTTTTCCTTTGAGCTCACCTAATGCAGTCTCCATGAGTCTTTGGAAAGTGGCCAGTATATTTTTCAATCCAAACAGCATGACCTTGAAGGAAACCAAGCCCTCAGCACAAACAAAAGCAGTCTTGTCCTTGCTGCCTTGGTCCATCTCAACCTGTAGGTGTGGTGATGTTGTAGCCACCAATGCAGGGTTGTAATGATTTGTGTTCTGCAGTAGTCAAGTTGCCTGTCCAAAGCAGTAACTTGCCTTCTCCCACTGTCACTGACCTCTGTTAGTCTCGTGGTTAGAGTGCTTAATGAGTCTCTGAGTTCCATGGTGCTCTGCTTACGATCTTCACTTAGGTGTCGGAATTTATCGTTGATGAGAATGTGAAAATCTTGTTGTGCACGGCGAATATCAACTATGTCTCCATGATGTTGCTAGACTATGACCTCAGGGGATAACCCGGAAGCAAAGTCAGGAGTCAGAGGTAGGGATAACATTGAAGTTCCACATAGTTCCATGTCAATGAAAGAGGTGCTGGTTAGGTCTCCTGTAATCTGTGTTACAGATAGAGCACTCAGAGCCCCAAGGCTCAGGAAGTCCACATTTCCATTTCCTCCATTTGATTTGGAATCAATACAGATTGCATTCAGGGAATGACAATGTGCCTCCTCATGGGCAGATACAGTAGTGATCCAAACATTTTCTGGTTTTGATTCCATTCCGTAACTTCCAGTTCACACAAATACATACAGTTGTTTGCTTGGGATATCTCCTATTGTTGTGATTGTCCCATCTGCGGTGACATTTTTATGTAACGGTTTTGACTAGACTATGGCTTTAGTCAGGGGTGCCAGGTAGGATGCCAACCAGAGAGGTTATATTCTTTATTTGAGAATCGGTCTCATCTGTCAGTCAGTCAGTTCCCAAAACAAAGGACTTATGACAAAGTCATATAACTTCACATAAACCTTAAACACTAAAGAAATAATCACAAAACACAAAATGTAACTTTTGTACATGTATTATACTGAAAGCCACCAAATTATAGTACAAAACACAGCATAAATAATATCAATCCCCTAGTTCACACAATAGCATATTTAGTATGATTCATCCTGATAGAAAATACCAAACACCACAGGAATCACATTATTGAAATACAAGAAAAACTGTATGGAAAAAATTAGTCTGTCCATGGTGGTCCCACTAAGCATGGCAGAAGAACCGCAAATGTGACGGTGTCCAAAGGTTATGGTATCCTTGTAAATCCTGTGTTTTTTGTGAATAACAAAGAATAGTACCATTTATCCATGAGGGTTTTTCTCTCAGAAATAGATCCCGAAGTCGACGTGTTGGATGTTCGGTCTTCATCTGATTCTGATAATAAGCCGCCACCTCCAATGCCTGAGCCTTCTCACAAAAAACCCCCAAAGAAACGAACCAACAGTGACCGCAAATGCCACTGCCAGACACTACTGTAAGTTATCCTTTGATCATCATTTTACTCTGATAATCGAATTGACATTTTTAATTTTCATTATTCTTGTATGTCACAGTGTGTTCAGCAAGGAGATCAGATGCAGGTTGAATGGTAAAACAAGGGTTTAATAAGCTAAAATGAAGGTTAGAACTGATACAAAGGAACAAGTGCACTAGGCAAGAAAAACAACAAACACACAAGGACAACTAGCAGACATACTCCAACAAGACTCAGACAAACACAAGGGTAGTTATAGGCTGTAGTAGTGAGTATCCGGTGTGCGTAATGATGGGATATCCGGGGGGATGTGATGAGGAACAGGTGTGCGTAATTGTAGAGATTCCCGGGTGTTCTGTGAATGTGGACATCCTTTGATCGTCGCAAACTGGTCGATAATGTCTCTTATTTCATCTTGCACATCATCAAAATGAGATCAAAATGAAAACTAAACTCTAATGGATTTATTTTATATAATTGAAGTGTTGTGTAATTTTCATTTTGTACATTTGTAGGGCCTAATAAACGAATGAAAATACTATAGCTGGTGTTCTTAGTAATAATCGTTCCATGCATTCTTTTTTTAATCATTTTTTTCGTATGATAAGACCTTCAATACAAACATATTCTTTTATTTTTCATTAACCATTCAAAACAAACAAATTCTGTAATTCATTATTTTTTGATGATGACCCAGATGACCCAGTAGATGAACTGATGCTCAGGCTGGATGGTGAAGCTGCGGTGGAGAATGTGTATGCTAATAGGGCCGATTCGTATGCTAATGACAAGACAAGCGTTTGGCTATGGCTGATATTGTTGGTCTGAAAGGCCTGGCAGTTCTAGTGTTAATGCCCATGGATTTGGAATGGGATACCCAACAAGCTCATATAGGTGTGATGGTCTGGTGCCCACATACTTATGGCCATATAGTGTATAATGCATATAGCTCACCAATCCCAAAGCATAGAGTATGGAAAATGGTACAAATTCCCCGCAGGCAAAACCATGGATAGGGCTAAAAAATGTCTTTGTTCTGGCTACAGAACATTAAAAATTAAATATGGAAATATCATGAAATTAAAAGGGAAAAAATTGGGAATGTTGTTACATTAGACAAAAAGGTGACAGTTAACCTGAAGTCTCTAATCAATCCAAATGTTACACTGTATTTTGTGCATTTTCACTACACTGTTTAACTTTAAACCACAACATTTCACCTTTTAAAACACACCAATTAAGTGTATAACCCTAGAAATGCCAAATACCTACGCCAATTGGAGTTTGAGTTTGTAATTAAAATAAAACTGCTATTTTGAAAGTTCCACCCTCCTCCTTCCATGACGTTTCATAAATAGGCATTGTTCTGTTGTCAGAATTCTAAACTCTCAAACTGAAAACCATTTAGAGACTATTTACCTGTTTTTTTTTTACCCGTTTTCCTACTTAATCTGCCAAAAGCACGTGCCAATTGGCGTTGGTACCCAGGCGCTAATCACCCCTCACTGAATGAATGACATCCATGGCTGAATGGGCAATACTCCCAGATAAAAGATCAGAGCCTCGGTTGAATTTGAATGAACTTACAAAAGAAATACAAACGATAGCCTCGACAATTCTACAAATGTATCACAGGTTACTGTTTTTCAATAGGAGAGAAACAAATATCCAATATCCTAGAATCTGTCTATGAATTTGCGTTGATTTATTTTTACTGACAAGTCAGCTTCTTATGTAATTCATCAAATGTATTACTCAAAATAATTATTAGCAAAATGAAATACAAATAGTCTACACTATTTACCAAATTGTTTATTATTGGAACATAACACAAACGATATCCTCAACAATTCAACAAATGTATTAGTCTACACGTTAAACATAATAAAAACGCAGGGTTCAACATTAACAATGGCCCGCTGCCCCAGGGACAGAAAGACCTAAAGTCGGGCCAGTAGACAAAGACAGTCAGTGGCCAGTGCTCAGTTTCCCCATTTAAATTCATAGTATCGTGCTAAAACGCTTGCTTGTCATCTTAGTCACTATTCCCGCTTCAATTTACCCCCCCCCCCCCCAAACATGGCATCGTACGAGGCAAAGTAAATGCAATCATTTTTTTTGTGTGGAAAAAACAGGTTCCGTGGGTCGAAAACTATAATGGCAAGGGACACGTACTTGATGGGGCCGTACATGATGTGCGTTCCCGACGAAAGTCGATATGGCAGGGTCGTTAATCAAGGGTACGAACAACTACCGAATATCTGCTCGTAAGTCCCCGCAGAATGTTGAGTGTATTGCGGCCAAATGGGCTGCCCCAACAACGAACACATTCCTCCCGATTTCGATTTACATTGAAATACTTCAGATAGCGTAGTGGAACCAGCCATGGAGTGATTGGAGTCATTGTTTTCATTACTGTATAGCTATTAGCTAGCCATCTACAGTAATCTCCTAATTGAACGCGTTGAATGTAGTGTAGCGACCCTGTTATACCTGTTGTTGGTTTGGATGTTAGCTAATGTAGGGAACTAGTCTCAAAATCCGTGGAGTTTAGACTAATTGGTTTAACAATGCAGAAGTAAACAGATACCACATCTCTACACACGTAACATGAGCAAAGTGTTTCTTTAACAATAATATTTATGTAAATATCACAAAATATACCTGATAAAAACTTGTTACTGTATTCCCGCGGATGTTGTCATTATTAATAAGAAAACAGAAAAAGGGTATGTTTTCATTTCACTTTTTTTGTTTTTATAATTTCTTTACTCATAATGCTAGCAGCAAAGCGGCCACGACTTTTTACGTTAGAAGAGGATGTTTCTGTGTTTGGTGATACGAAGTTGGAAACGCCTTTGTTCTTTGAAAGCGATAATGATGTCGTGGTGAGTAACAAATACACTGCGGATATATGTTTGGTGTTCTCTATATTTGACGCTGTGAAATGTTGGTAAAATCTTTTAGATAGCAATTAAGCAAACCCTGTCGTGATAACTTGATAGGCGAGTGCATCAGCTGTGTAGTTCAAATGGTTGCTTGCTCAGTCTTGTAATTGAAGGCGTTGCAGTATTTAGCTGTGCAGTCGGCTAACTAGTTGAATGTTTTATTGCGTTTCTTCCGATTTCATTCATATATGCAAACTGCAATAGCTAACTAGACAACTAATTGTCTGGTTCAGTTCGTATGTTTGACAATAGGAAAATTGTCTGGCTGCAAATGTGTTTTTCTTGTGAGGCGACGAGGTGTCACTAACACTAGCTAGCCAAGATTGGAGCCAGTAATGTTGTACTTTTCTGACGACGTCATCACTTGATCATGATAATAACCTGCATTTGCCTACACATAGGCTACTTTCAATGTTTTGAGATGTGGGTGCCTCATGCTTACATTATGATCACGTTAGTTGTGCCCACCTCAAATGATTGCTTGCTCAATATCGGCCAAAAAGAGTCGCAGTGTTTTGTTGTGCAAACTTAGATGTTCTAATATCCTACAACCTAGATTTTATGTTTCTCACTGAAACGTGGCTAACAGAAGACTATAGTGCTGCCATTCTTAACGAGACAGCACCTGAAAAATTTGGCTATATGAATACGTGTCGAAATGGTAGGGAGGAGTGGCTGCCCTATTCAAAGATACATTCCAGTTCAAAGAAAATACACTAGGTAATTTTATTTCTGTTTTACATTGAAGGGTACCCCCAAAATTTTATTTTTAACCATTTACAGACCTCCACGATATTCTGCAAATTTTATTGATGATTTTACAGAACTCCTATCTGTTATATCAGTTGATTATGACTTGTTTATTATTACAGGGGATTTTAACATCCACATAGATAATAGTACAGACAATAACGCCAAATAATTTTTTGCACTACTTGACACTTTTGATCTAACTCAACATGTGAAAGAGCGTACACACACTCAAGGCCACATTCTAGATCTGGTTATCTCTAAAGGTCTCGATATTTCCTCTGTCATGTTTAAAGACATGACCCTGTCTGATCATTTCTGTGTTTTTTTTGAATCACTTATCACTCTGAATGTTCCAGTAAACACTGTTTCTGTTAATAAAAGGTACATTAATGAGAGTACCAAAGCTCAGTTTATGGAAGCCATAGCTATCTCTCCAACAATAAGTGCTGAGTCAGTTGATGTACTCCTGGATAATTTTAATGCCAAAATATTGAATGTCATGAATCGTGTTGCACCGGTAAAGGAAAGCTATGAGCAAACAGAAAACACCATGGAGAACCACCATGATGGTAAGCGCCCTGAAAAGAGAACGTAGGAAAGCGGAACGTAAGTTGAGGAAAACTAAACTTCAAATTCACTATGATATCTATAAACAAAGCCTTGGTAGCTTCAACAATGAGTTACGCAGGGCCAGACCTCAACATTTATCGGGAATGATCAACAAGAATATCAACAATACCCGCACTCTATTTGCCATGGTCGACAAGCTTACAAACCCCCTAAAGGAGATAGCAACAGAACTCATGTCCACTGTGAAATGTAATGAATTTGCATGTTTCTTTAATAAAAAAATTCTAAGTATTAGACGGGCCATCAGAACTGCACAGTCTAACAAGGACTCTGTACCGTCACCACGACCACCAAGACATAACTTGGTTATTATGTCGCATTTTAATACAATTGATCAAAAATCCCTAGAAGAAACAGTTCAACATCTTAAAGCTTCCACATGTTGTCTCGACACACTGCCATCAGACTTTTTTAAAACAATTATTAACTCTATAACAATGGACCAACAGCAAATAGTTAATAGCTCTCTGCAATCAGGCATTTTCCCAACGTCTCTAAAAACAGCTGCCATTAAGCCCCTATTAAAAAAGAGAACACTGGATACATCTATAATGAACAACTATAGACCTGTATCAAATCTCCCTTTTATAGCCAAGATCATTGAGAAGGTTGTCTTCAATCAACTCAGCAATTTTGTGACCTCA
>JACXGI010002924.1:0-20114 GCA_016801175.1 Esox masquinongy
GATGGGGTCTGTCTATAGTGACAGAGGATAGATGGGGTCTGTCTTTAGTGACAGAGGATAGATGGGGTCCGGCTGACTGGGAGGAAGGAGATCCTGACAATGGCAGGGTCACATTGAGGGTTGACCTACGAGTTTGGGATTCAGAGTCAGCTGATCTTGAAATTATTGAGTGACAAGAGAATGGGGAATTCAATGAATCCTTGCTTTTCTGAATTTACCGTAATAAGACGAACCTCATCCTGGTTCAGCGAATGAATCCTCCATACTGTATGGGGCTGAGATTCATGGACACAGCCAATCTGAATCCTCCATACTGTATGGGGCTGAGATTCATGGACACAGCCAATCTGAATCCTCCATACTGTATGGGGCTGAGATTCATGGACACAGCCAATCTGAATCCTCCATACTGTATGGGGCTGAGATTCATGGGCACAGCCAATCTGAATCCTCCATACTGTATGGAGCTGAAATTCATGGACACAGCCAATCTGAATCCTCCAGACTTTATGGGACTGAGATTTATGGACACAGCCAATCTGAATTAAACACAGAGGAGGAGCAGTCAGATGTTTTCAGACAGACGAAGTCCTCAGCTACTTGACCTTTTGAGACGCTCACCAGGCCTTTAAGAACCACTCACAAAGGTCAAACCAACCAGAGAAATGTTAACAGTGTCGTACAGCAGGTCAGACAGTAGGGGAAAGACATTTTCATTTAACATGGGCCATCACAGATAACAAGGCAGATAACCGGACACTGTTTAGTGATTCATTACACAAAATACTAATCGTCTACATTTGGAGTGAGCAATATGAGCTTATTTAGATTACAATAATTATTCTGAACACAATTTCATTCAAATAACATTAACACAATATGTAAATACAATTTTCGATTCGCACGGAGAAACTCTCGCTGTGCCATAAGGCACAACTCATTTACGCACAGGACTTTGACCCCTTACCTGGAAG
Source organism: Esox masquinongy (assembly GCA_016801175.1). Classification (NCBI taxonomy): domain Eukaryota; kingdom Metazoa; phylum Chordata; class Actinopteri; order Esociformes; family Esocidae; genus Esox; species Esox masquinongy. The sequence continues at coordinate 975 of JACXGI010002924.1, forward strand.
CCGTTTAAAATGTATGTCACTGAAATTGATGTTTACCTGGTAACTAACAAGTGCTGTTACTGGTGATAGTAAAAAAATAATCGGTGCCATTGTGAGATGCTTTTATTTGCTTCCCAACTATTTTTTTCTGATAATGTTTATAGAACTGGAAGGACTCACAGAACCAGATAGACTTTCTACATCAAGGCTCATTTCACCAACACATTTTGAGGGAGATGTCATCTTTAGACCTCAGTGACCATGGAGAGGATGACAATTGACATTTTTTCACCCATTAACATTAAACCTTTTTTTTTAATCTCTGAATCAAATCTGGCGACAAATTTTGTTTGTCTAAAGAAACGGTCAAATTGTAAAAAACACCTTTTATTTATTGCCCCATTCAAATCAAGAGCCAACCAAAGGAGCTGTACAAAATAAGCAATCATCCCTCAATGTGGAGTCTTCAGGGGACATTTTCTTTCTAATAGAAAGCCATGATGTAATGGTAACTTGCTGTGAAAATGGCTTTGACAAGGTGTTATTGAATCAGCTTTAATCTCTGCCTTTCTATGACTACTGAGCTGTGTCAGTCAAATCAAATGAATGGCAGCCAGAGGAGGATGGATACAGCTGGTAGATGTACTGTATTTAGACATCTGTGAGAGGCTGCCTGGCACGTACTAATGGTGTGAAAGAAAACCAGATGGAGACACAGAGAGAAGAGACTGAACCAAACCGAGGAGAGAGCACAATCATACTTCCCCAAAACAGTTTTCCTCAGTCTTTGCCCGGAATGGGACGAGTACATTTTCAGGCACTCTTAGGGGATGTGGGACGTGTGGATCGAGCTGGAAAACGGTTAGTGGTTCATGTTTAGGAAGAACAGCTGCCGAGCCACAAACGCTCCTAAGTGTCCCCCACTGACAGAAGAGTCTCCAGCCGAAAGTCACGACACGTAACAGCCACTCCTAGTCCGCTCAGGGCCTGTGGTCTCCAGGGACTACGGGTGAGTCTGTCCTGGTGGATGCAGAGTCCTGGTTGTCCACTCACAGGTAATCGTCCAGTAGGAAGCGTGCTCATCCAACCGTTTAATAGCGGGTGGGTCATTGCCAGAGAGCCGTGGTGGTCCATCTCCGGTCAGCCATTTTAGGTGACGACAGATAACAGCATATAATTGTGTAAGAGAGGTTTTTTTTCTCAGCTATTGGAAGAGACTGTTTTGTTTTTCAAAATGCTTGAACAAACATAACCCAAAGACTTTAGTTACATCCCCGCTGTTTTCCATTTAGAATTAATCTCCCTTTCTCAATCCATAACAATGGCCATTGAAATTCCTCCCATTTTTCTGGTTGTGGTCAGTTAATCTAGTGGGGCTCAGGCGATGAAATCCTCTAAGTTATGAAGTGAGCAAGTGTAAAACCTCAGTGGTGTTTAACTCCCTCTCTCCCAGCACAATGAAAATGACTGCCTCTTGATGCTAGCCCTCCATTGAACACGGCAGACAGACAGAGAAACGGAAAAGTCTAGACTGGGTGCATGCCGTACCCTTGTCGTATGGGAAGGGATCTATTGTGGATAGAATGGGAGCAGGCATGCCAAAGGGATCCTCTCAGTCAGAGGGCATCATGGAGCGTCTGGCTCACTGTGTCTTTGACATGGCAGCTGCGTACCAGTCTAACAACCTTTTCTCTGTCTGCCTAAGTGTCTAGAAAAAGGCCGACAGAGAAAGACAGAGACAGAGCTGGAGACAGAACAACTCGATGCTCTGTTTTTCTCCTTCGGCGTGGGGAAAGACAGAAAAAAACGCATTCCCGGATTTGGGGTTGATTTGTTCTTCTTCCCTTATTTGATGGACTATATATCTAGGGTGCTACAATCTCCCAGCCTTTCTGCTAATCGTCTCATTTTGAAAGTGTGGCCTGTCTTCCTGTGCTCCTTTATGTCTACAACACCGTAGCCATCACACTGAAGCTCACCAAGCTCCATGTCCTGGTCATCCGTCAGGATGAGGATGATGTTGGGCCGGATGTTGCGGCGGTCCCTCTGGAAGCGGGCCTTGAGGCGCTGGCTCGACAGGAAGACGGAGGCTTGGGCCAGCGACAGGACCCCCAGGAACAGGAGGAGGTAAGGGGCGGTGGAGGGCAGCCCCCGCCCAGCCATGGTGACCTACGACCCTGCTGATGCTGGATCACGGTGCAGCAGCCACGGCCGGTGCTCAGCTCCTGGATATACACAACAAGCAGCAGGTCAGACTACAGCAGCACTGGAGCAGACCAGCAGACAGAAAGCCAAACAACACCAGTCATATGGAAGACACACTGAAGACACATTGGCAGGTAAACCACGAACAAGGCTAGCGCCAGAGTACGACAACTCAGGAAGAGTTTTCCACAGATGCCAAAAATACTGCTAGCCTATTGGATAACACATACGAGGAGAATCTTCCATTCGTTTTTTTAGTCTCTTTGGACAGTTCCCTGTTTATGTTCATCTGACAGCGGTGAAGGAGCGCCAGTTCCCCAGTGATGTACTGGTTCAGTAAGGAGCAGCAGAACAGCGACCTGCCTAGAGATGGCCACCATCTGCCCCCCAGTGTGTCACCACAGCAACCCTGGTTGGCACCAGCGCAGTAATGAGTCCCCTCTGGTGAAGTCCCTGGCTGTGTGTGTCACGTCTGGTCAGGTGAAGAGTATTTCTGACAGACAAGCAAATGTACTAGCAGGTGTTTTTAAATGACTGAGTTTCATGTTCCCAAATCCAACACTGGAATTAAGAAGGAAAATAAAAAGACAATACATACTAAGAGGTTTATAAAGTAATAAAAACACGAGATCTGGGATGATATGAACAATATCAATACCTGCCTAATGTGGACAGACTTGGACTTCATTCTGAGATATCTAATAGAGCAATGAGATAAAGCCAAGGGACGACCGGGTGTGTGAGAGCAGTTTGGGCCACTTGGTACTGAGTGAGAATGTGAGTGCAGGAGTCACCGTGCTAAAGGGGAGTGTGTCAGCTATGTATGTCATTATACTGGAGTCATAGCCGTACAGTCATGGATGGACAGGGAGAACCGCAGGGGGCTAGACTCCCCCCCGATCTGCAAGGGGAGGGAGATCAGTGTCCAAATTAAACTAACAGTGAGACCTCTTTCTCCATGTGCTCCCTACCCTCCCTCAGCCGATAGGGATCTGCCTGTCAGCCCTGCCAGTCAACATGTCTGTCTACGTGTCTGTCTACGTGTCTGTCTACGTGACTGTCTACGTGACTGTCTACGTGACTGTCTACGTGACTGTCTACGTGACTGTCTACGTGACTGTCTATGTGTCAGGCTATGTGTTACGTTACGTGACTGTCTACGTGTCTGTCTATGTGTCTGTCCTTGTGTCTGTCTATGTGTCAGGCTACCTGCCAGTCTATGTACAGGCTACATGTCTGTCTAAATATCAGTCTATGTGTCAGTCTACATGTCAGGCTACATGTCTGTCTATGTCAGTTTACGTGTCAGGCTATGTGTCAGTCTACGTATCAGTCTATGTGTCTGACTACCTGCCAGTCTACGTGTCAGGCTACGTGTCTGTCTACATGTCATTCTATGTGTCAGTCGACGTGTCTGTCTACATATCAGTCTATGTGTCAGATTACGTGTCTGTCTACATGTCATTCTATGTGTCAGTCGACATGTCTGTCTACATATCAGTATATTCGTCAGGCTACGTGTCTGTCTACATGTCAGTCTATGTGTCAGTCTATGCGTCTATCTACAAATCAGTCTACGTGTCTGTCTACCTGCCAGTCTATGTGTGACGCTACAGTACGTGTCTGTCAACATGTCAGTCTACGTGTCTGTCTACATGTCAGTCTATCTGTCAGTCTATCTGTCAACAGACATTTTGGGTGGGGACATAATTTAAATTTTTGGTGCTATGTTTCTGAACCCAGTCTGACCCTAAGTTGTGGTGACGTTCAACTTGAATGTTCATGATCCCCACCAACGTCCGGTGAGCGTGGTTCTGCACTGTACACACCTCAGTCTGCCTGGTTCTGACTGATCTCCAGTCTGTACTGGATGTCTTCAAACATGCATGAGAGATGCACTCACTCTTTAAATATCAACATTCTGTCTGCCAAAGCAGCCTTACACCTCATCTAGCCTATAACATCATTAATATTGAGTTCGGTTGGCTGATACACGCACAAGAGACACACCAGAAACACCTAGAAAGAGAGAGGAGCCGATCCAATCATCACCCTCCACCCAACTCCATCTCTTCTTCAGTCCGAGGAACACAAGAGGCAGGATAGTAACTACACTCAAATAAGCGAAATATATGAAAGTATCCACACGAAACACCAGCCAGACAAAAATGTACATAATTAATGTCAAGGAATATTAGCATAAAAAATCAACCTCAGTGATAAGCTAATAGCCAAGCCCCTCTTCCCAATGTCTATCATGTGAGCCAGTAGCTTACTTAGTAAGCGTGGAAGCAGAAAAAAAATAAGCCTGTGCAAAACATTTGTTCTTGTTTATTTTATTGCTAAAGCAGCATTTGAGCATTTGAATAATGAAAGAACCTAACCATTTAAAACATGATGTTGGTCATCCGTTCATAAATTATATTCTACTAAGGTTGTGACTGTGCACCATTTTACCTCACAAAGTGACTAAACAGACTAGCAGGAACAGATTAGTCACACTATTACAGTGTTTTAATTATCAGTCTAACCACTGAAATATTATACCGCCTGTTAGCCACACAGACACACACAACACATTTACCTCTATGTCCACAGCAACACACACACATTCATAGCTGAAAATGTATTTTCACATTTATTTCCATAAAGACTCAAAGAATGCAACAACTGAGAGCATTTCCAGTTAATATGTAAAAATAAAGTGCATTTACTGGTCCAATTATTTATTGAATTTGCAGATGGAATTCTGTCCACAGTTGGTGTTGATCTGTTATTACAGGATAATTAAGTTTGAATCATATTTATTCATTTTCTACACTACAATGGACTATAGCCGTTTTCTCACTTCCCTCAATTCATTTAAATCCCTACTTTGAATTGCAAAGGGGATGCCATTTGCTTAACTCTTGTTTTTGTACAACAGTCTGAAGCAGTGAACCCCCCTTCCTGTGCCTACATCTTGGGGTAATCTGGCCAGAGCGCTGGACGCACCCTGTTAAACACCATCACGCAAAACACAGAAAGCAATAAAGGACTGAATAATGGCAGCCGGAGATGACACACACACACACACACACACACACATCATATTTTTATTTTTGTCATATGATACTGTATGTACATGGAATTATATACATATAATATATATATATATATATACATATAATATATATATATACATATATAATATATATTATATATTTATATATATATACACATACATACATACATACATACATACATACATACATACATACATACATACATACATATATATATATATATATATATATTTCTAATATCGCTTTTCAAACTATATATTTAGATTTTGATACGGAAGCAACAAATAGCTTTTTTCTTGCAAGTCTTTCTTTTTTTATGTGGACAGCAACCCAGACTATGGTGTGAAAGAGCAGGCTAGATTCTGTGCGGCTGAACAGAAAAACCAGCCGACAATGACCGAGTATTAAGAGGACCATACATATGTTCAGTTAGTACAATGTCGAGGGGGTTGGCATCTCCAGTACATTCCCCTCAAGATCCTTTACACTGGGATTAGGAACTGCCCAGCACCGCAAAGATCTGTCCCATACCCTTCAATCCATGACATACCCTTCAATCCATGACATACCCTTCAATCCATGACATACCTTTCAATCCATGACATACCCTTCAATCCATGACATACCCTTCAATCCATGACATACCCTTCAATCCATGACATACCCTTCAATCAAACACGCTGTATACTGTGCCTATCTACAGCAATACACACAGATTCACAGGACAGGGAGTCAAGATGTGGCTGACTCCAGAGACAGAGGTACATTTCCATTATAGAAAATAAGCAGGCACTTATATTCAGAGCAGCGTAAATGTGCAATTATGGTAAAGTACATTACTCAAGAGCACAGTAACAGGTTCTTCACCTTGATAGGAATCAGTGGCCTTTCAGTTACCGGCACAACATTGTAACCAGCAGGCTTTCAGATGCACTGATAGCGAGTGGAGAAGTGTCTACTCTCAGTAACCCAGCTCTTAGCTGGGCCAGAAGACAGACTGACTGCTACAATGTTCTCCACTACTTAGGTCCCTGCACTTTTTCCATAATTTTACTACATAACCTCCAGTGTCACACTAAATCACAATATCACTACATACTCTACAGCGTATCACTAAATCACAATATCACTACATACTCTCCAGCATATCACTAAATCACAATATCACTACATACTCTCCAGCGTATCACTAAATCACAATATCACTACATACTCTCCAGCGTATCACTAAATCACAATATCACTACATACTCTCCAGCGTATCACTAAATCACAATATCACTACATACTCTCCAGCATATCACTAAATCACAATATCACTACATACTCTCCAGCGTATCACTAAATCACAATATCACTACATACTCTCCAGCGTATCACTAAATCACAGTATCACTACATACTCTCCAGCGTATCACTAAATCACAGTATCACTACATACTCTACAGCATATCCCAAAACCACAGTATTACTACACATCCCCCAGTGTACCATAATGTAAAAGTATTACAACATTGACACAGTACATACAGATGTACAGTTTGAATTCGAAATACTGTATACGACCATGAGTTTCACAGGAAACTCATCTCCCTACAGACAGCCACTACGGCACAGCACTGTGTATATCACAAAGCCACTCGACTCCAACAGGAATCTCAGCGGCTACATATACACAACTTACAATACAGCACATAATCTAGCAGACTTGAAGCCGTAACTCTGCATAACAAAATAACAATACAGGTGTTCACAGTGACACTCCCAACAGAGAGCCATTACCTCAAGCCTTAAATTGTCATCGCTCTGAGCTGCAATGGACAAAATCCTAGACCCAAGTTCATGTCACCACACGGGAGAGTGAATCGGAGCCACAAAGCAGACTGGAAACGGAAACGTATATTCTTTATGTGACAAAACCCTATGACAAGCCTGCACGCAGTATTAACTAGACTAGAAGAAGGTGTGTGTGTTACTTGTCCTTCCCTACAGAGTGTGATTCAACTGCAGCCTACCTCATTGCAGTGATCCCCGGGGCTTGGACTGCACAGCACGGTCGGACATCCGACGACAAACGCAAATCACCCACTGACTACTGAGGTAGCATTGTGGTGTAATCACCCACAGCCGCGCTACGGAGTTGTCTTGGTCTCTCTCTGTGAACCTGCTTTTATTCCTGGATCCCTCTCAGTCTCTCTCTGAGTCTCTCTTTCTCCCTGCCCCTGTCTCACTATCGGAGCGCCTTTCTGCTCTTACGTTCTCTCTCTTGCTCTGCTGAGCTCCCTCTCTCACCGTGCGCTCTCCCTCTCTCACCGTGCGCTCTCCCTCTCTCACCGTGCGCTCTCCCTCGCTCACTGAGCACCTTCTCCATTGCTCATTCTTGCTACGCTCACTCTCCTCTCTCCTCCAGCGAGCTCTCTCTGCTCTGCCCCTGGTCTCCCTCCTCCTCCTCCAACACAGCTGCCTTCTCTCGCTTTAATTCCCCCTCTTCTCTTCCCTCCAATGTAACATGATTGATATGCTGTAACCTTGGGGTCTGCTGTTTTCAATTTAGCACCTGCACTTCTCTCTGTACCTTCCTTTTTCTGGGCAGGAGACAGGGCAGGAATACTGTTTCTATAAAGTGTTACCAGACACAGAGAGTGAGTGTGACAGAGAGATGCAGAAAGTAGGAGTAAAAGTGAGAGAGATACAGAGTTAGTGTGAGAGAGAGATACGGAGAGTTAGTGTGTGAGAGAGAGATACAGATAGTTAGTGTGTGAGAGAAAGATACAGAGAGTTAGTGTGTGTGAGAGAGAGAGATACAGAGAGTTAGTGTGAGACAGAGAGAGACACAGAGAGTTAGTGTGTGAGAGAGAGATACAGAGACAGAAGTAATACACCAGAGACACAGAACATCAACCCCATCTGGTCTCTACACAGACCACAAGCTGAGTAATCAAACAAAATTGTTCATTATTTAAATAAAATTGTAAATGGTTTGGCTATTTTTGCTGTCCATCTCTCTTCATTTTCATTACTAAGTTTCAGCCCCATAAAATAGAGATTAGTACAATCTTCTCTAGATGCAGTTTGATAGATTGAGTATGAGAGGGTCATGTCTGCTGTAACTAAATTAACAGAGAAAATTAGTTTCTTCATTACAGGTAGTGACAGAGTGATCCAATAGCAAGTAATGGAACACACCAGTCAAATGTACAGATAAAGACAAAGCAGGCAATTAAGAAATCCGGTGAAAAGGCATCCAATTCCAAAACAGGAAGAAAACAGGCAAATGTCTACAGGCAATGTACAATCTACCACAAAATGAGGTATGGAAACACTGAGCGGCCAACTGCCCTATCTTTTTAATTAACTTTGTCCATTTGCTCTACTTATTGCAGGACATTAACGTCTACCACCCAGGAAGTCTAGCAGTAAGTTAAGTAAGTCTCTGTGTGTGTGTATGTGTATGTATGTGCGTTTGTGAGTGCGTGTGTGTACGAGTATGCAGAAACCTCATACAAACAGCGAAAGAAAGAGTGAAAAGGCAGAAAAAGTTACTGAAAGAAAGGCAGAAAAGAGATACAGAGAAAGTTACAGAAAGAAAGAGGATAGAGAGAGACAGAGAGAGAGTTGAGACCGAGGGAGAGTTGTGAGAAAGAGAGGGAGATTGCCAGTGAATATCAGTGAGACACAAATATTGATTTTCAAAATAGTTCCAGATGCCAGGAGCACAAAAAATAAATTATATTTAGACACCACATCATTGCCCTAGAGAAAACAAAGAATTACACCTACAGTACCTTGGCCTTTTAATCAACCCCACAGGTAAATTAAACAGGCTACAACACAAAACCTAAAACATACATGGAGAGCACAATTAGAACTATATTCACTAATTATCAATTAAATCCAGAAAAGAGCAAGAACATTTCACAGTAACCTAAGGGAAATATTCTCAAACATTTCATTTGGAGAAAGATTTACCTAGAGCAGAACCTTCTAAGCCAGCGGGCCTTGGGGCTCTGTTTACAAACCCAAATATATCCCACAGATAGAAACAACAATATCATGAAAAAAGAGATCTAAGACCCACTGGAAAGAGTCAATCAAACTCTAAAGTGGAATGCTACCCTCCTAAACAGAGAGTACACAGCGGCAGAAAACCTGACCTCTGTCGCTGACCAACTAATTTAAAATAATATGACTATTTGTTTGGTTATAACTGTGTTGCTCCGTGTGTCTGTGTGTTTGTTAAGGCAATATTTACCTAATTTACCCAAATCCTCTTAGCAAAGTTTCCATATAATACTCATTGCACCTTTAAAAACACATGGACAGACAGCCCTTGGAGAGCAAGACAGAACCAACCAAATCATGGTTCATGATTAAAAACAAAAGAGATCTATGAGACCAACTGGAACGATCCTACCAAACACTGTTTGTGGAATGCTACCTTGCTCTAAACACAGAGTACACAGTGTCAGAATAACTGACCATTGTGACTAACCGACTATTAAAAAAAAGACTATTTAAAGACTCAGTATGTTTCTATGAAGAAAAAGAGAGATGGGGACATTGCCAGCAAAATAATGTGGAAACAGAGCTGCACTTCCTAACCTCCTGTCAAATGTATGGTGAATTAGATAAATATTTTCTTCAGATGAAACAAGCCAACAAAGTACTAAAAATGAAATGAAACATTGACAAAATCCCATGTCTGAAAGTTATGCAATCATAGCAAAACCATGTGTGACCTGTTGCCATGTGAAAAAAGTACAGTGCCTTTATCCTTCTCTGTGTGTAATTCCCATTTACTTATGTATTGTTTTTATTTTATCTTAGCTTTGGCAGGGCAAACAAGTGTTTCCCATGCCAATAAAGCCCTTAAAATTGAAATTAATTGAATTGAGAGGGTGATAGTGTTAGTCTGCAGATTCTCATCTTCCAGTCAGCACCAGCCAATGGGAAGACAGATGGCTCTGGACGTTCATGCCGATAGATTAACATGTAAATTGTGATTGTGTGGCGGAGTCTAGGCGATGGCTACTGGCTGAGATTAATGCAGGGGTAATTTAGTGTTTGAATGATGGATGGGGCCTGCAATGTGACTGGGGCTCCGGGGCCCGTGCTTAGGAGTGGGGATTTAATGAACCCAATGGGCGGCCCCGAGCTCAAGAGCCCATTTATTTGATTGATAAAGTGCTATTTATTCTCTCTCCAAAAATAATCTTCCCTGGAATGGCACAAGTCATTTCGAAAGCAGGGAGTTTCTTCCTCCTCGAGGGGTTACAGTCAATGCTCCTACAGCCTGCCATGGATGGGACAGAAGCAGCGTCCACACAGGTCCTGTTGATTGGCACGGGTCTCCCTCCTGTGTATCTCAGCATGCAAGTGATGACTCCCGGCACAGAGTGCGGACACATGTCAGAGACACGGTGATACGGTCGCAGAGGGCCTTTAAATGAAACAGCGTATTGTTGCTTTATGGACTTACCCAGTGCATCAGGACCGACACACACACATTGTCACCGGGTATCAGTGTGTTACACCTGTCTAACCGTGGTCCCCGCCCCTCAGTCGCCGCCTTCACATGTTACTCATACCGCCATGACGTGGGCCGTCTCAAAACACACTTACCGCACCAAGAGGCCGCTCATGCTAATGAGGAGTAAATCACAGCCTCCTCCAGAGGAACTGAGTCAAGGGCTGGGTGTCCTGATATGACTGGGAAAGACATGCCTGTCACATGCCCACACGGTTCCAGACAGAGAGGACAGGGTGGTTATAGTTCAACTCCTTCATTAGTGTCAGTGTTCTGTCTCAGTATAATTACATGGCTGGTAATTAGGCCTGGTGTAGAGAGAGATTACATTCTCCTTGGTCATAATGTATACATCTCTGTATGGCATCTTAATCAGTTGATTAGTGGTCCGGTCCTGGGTTGGGTTGTCATTTATGGTGTATTGTAGGGCAGTAAAGGCAAACTCTAACTAGTTGCTCTTTAACAATATTCACATAGTATTATTCATCAGGAATTAGCATCTAATTAGGAAGGAGAATAAGGCCTTCTATAGTCGCTGGGGACTAGTTTGTTTGTGATAAACATCTTTCCAACATCTTAATGCCTCTTTATTTTTCAGTTCCTTTTCTCCATTGTATTTCTAGAGATAAGGCAGTTTTCAGTGACAGAATGCAAATCAGTTCGGCAGAGAAGATTAAGATCACAGGTCAAAGTGTCTGTGACCCCCGGCCAACGCTGCACCTATGACCCTAAAGAATTCATTACCAGTTCATCTGCATCTTTAGGGTGTATTCCAAGCGCCATTTAAAACGTGTGGGACCTGGATGGGCTCCCTGCCTCACAGTGTGAACACATCAGCCTTGATAGCGTGTGAGGGCCTGCCGAGGATTACACACTAAGCTTGATCCTTGTGCTAATGATTTGTAATGGCAGATATTGAGCAATAAGCTGCGCGGCTACACTCGTCCCAGACAGAAAGCATTTCTCCACCATGTCGTCTCAGCAGGCTGACAAATTTGTCTGTAGCCATTTCTCTGTGCCAAATCAGCTTACGGAGGCCACAATGTCACCCTAATTATGGATTCAGGAAATCTCTGAATACCGCAAATAATTTATACACAAGAACGAAAACACAAGTCAGCTCTCTAATAAGATGCCTGCAAATCTGCATAGCTCTGCCAAAATGCCTTATCTTAATAACTCATCAAGTCAACGTTTTGTTCTTGCCCCTCCTTCCACCCTCACTGTTTTTTTCTGCAAAAGATGAAACACTTCTTTTCTGGGAATGAATAGGTGACCCATTCCTAGATCTTGAATAGCTGGCCACTTGCCAACACATGCAATTAATTCACAAATGAATGCATTTGCAAATGAGAGTGAAACGTGAGAATGATTACTTCAACAACATCACCTTTGGCACGCAAGGTATAATCAAAGCAGTGCAAAGGGACTAAAGATTATTGTTATTTTTTCTTTTCCGATGTTCTTCGGGAAGGAACATAACTCAAGGGAAAACAGTTTAATGAGTCTTTTTCATCCAGGAGAAACAGTTATTTCCCTCTTTTGTTCTGAGCAAGAATATATAACAAATCAGTCTTCCGCAGGCCTTGTTACACTTCGACAGCAATTGTCCAATACCACTGCTTAGCCCTCCATGCACCTTCAAGTTCTGAGAAACGCAGTGGGTGGATGACAGATTCTTCTGACTCTGAGCAGATTCCTGGAAATAGCAACAACCATCAACTCCAGAAGGCAATGCTAGGACAGTATCTACATCTGGGTCCCTTTGATATATGAAGAAAAGCATGTGTATCATTCTACCTCTTCTCCCTCACTCCTCTTCCATCTCCTGTTAAGTGAGCATGATGCCATCTCTGACCTCTTGACCTGTCTGCTTCTTTGACCTACCTCAAAGCTGCACCATCTCTGCCTTAGAGCCTCAACATCAGAGGTAATCAAACTTTTAACCAAATTTTAATGGCCTGAATGTTTGGAGACCTAATTCTCTTTAGACAGATATTCTAGTTTATACAGTTTTATAGGAATATCTGAATTTATTATTTTTGGGTGAATTATGGTGACCCTACTGCAGTGTTGACTTTAATAGCAAAGCTACACACCTCCAGTATGTTGAAGTGGCCTGAACACTGCAGGATCAGCATCTCACCCTCCAAAAATACCATTATATGGAAACTTTACTGAGAGGTTTTGGGTTAAGTGAGTAAATATTGCCTTCACAAACATAATGACATACAAAGAGCAGCAGAGAGCAGTTTAAATAAAGCCTGTACATCAGTTTAGGGTAACTTTTTAAACTTTTCTTAAAATAATTTCTTAAAATTGATTTTGAGGTAAGTTGATCTATATTTTTATCTAGAAAAATTTGTAAATAAAATCAAATTAAGTCAGATATATATTTTTTTATAAATGCAGGGAAGCCCTAATAAAATTGTTGTTTAGAGGGAAATATGTTGATGGTTTTAAGTCGTAATATGTTAGGTTAGTATGTTCCAGGGGCAAGCTCCATCCAGTAGAGCTCACCACTTATGGTTGATTTCTAGCTGTAAATTAGACACCAGCTAGCCCAGTACTAAAGTTTTACTTTACTACACTAAACATTATTAAAATAGTATGTTATCACTAGTGAAATAGTTATACATTTCAAATTTTTACTAGCTCGACAAAATAAAATGTTTTGCTCGTCTTTGCTTGTTCCCACTGAAATTGTACAAATGAAGAATTAAAGAACCTAATGTGTTACAGACAAATTAGAACAATGCGGTTGTGTGTCTAAAGATACAAATACTGACTTTTTCAAATTATAATAACTTTTGTTTAACTGTACGTAATGGAGTGTAAAAGAAAAAAAAATATTAATCTGCAATTGAGGGAAAAAGAAGAAGAGGACACATATGTGAAACCCTATCATTGGAACAAATAGGGGGCATCTATCCCCAGGGACGGGTATATTTTACCCACTCGCTGAGCAAAAGGCTACTTTCCTAAAAAAAAAACTAATTTCACTAAATATCTAAAAAAAACAGTCAATTTTAGTCATGTATTTTCTTTTATAGTTGCTAGTTTTACAGTTTAGATTGCTTTTTTGTGGGAGATGAGCATCTTCCCTCGTATTCCTCAACATCTGAAATATACATATATCGTCTATCTGGACTTTCTAAAATAATTTCCGAAGTTTCTCATATTAAAATGAAAGTCATGTTTGGTAGGCAAGAAGCTCCAGAACCACAGAACCATAAACCCACCCACACACTCACCACACACATATTTGTATTTAGGCCCTATGGGAGGCTGTTCTGCTTTCATATTTGTTTTCTACCGAGCCTCTCTCCAACCCACAGCAGCAGTCTCATCTCAACGCAGAGAATATTAATGGCAAAGACTAGAGAGGTGTAAGAGAGAGCGGTGGGAGGGAGGGCGGAGAGAGAGATTGCGAAATAAGGAAATATACAGGTTTTCTGTGGACTGTGGAACAGAATGTTTTTATTGCATTTAGAATTAAAAAAAGGCCATAATGCAAAAGAGATTGGGCGAGAAGAGGGCTGCTGCCTTTTTGACAAATCTCCAACAGATCTAGGGGCTGTCCAGATTGCTGGGGGGGCGACGATGTGAAAAATAGATGAGACGCAAAAGTATTCAGGCGACGGACACCAAGCTAATGTGACTGACGTGAACAGTCCTGGCCATTCATCTGTTTCCCTGCCACGGCTGCTTTCTTACAGCAATTTCAGTTTATTATTTTCCAATTGTCTGAAACCATTAACTGTGCCTGAGGTTCTTTTTGGTAGACGTTGCTTCCCTTTTGGCTTTCTGCATACAGTTCCAGTGGGAATATGTAAACTCGCTTGGGTTCCTTTCAATTTACCAACAGAAAAAGGCATTCAAATTCAAATCGAGTCATGACAAGCCGCTTTGCTTAACAATTCAGTTTTTAGGGTGCTGGAAGGATCAAAAGGGGAGTCTGGTAGGATCGAGAGTGGGGTCTGGGGGATAGACAATGAAAGAGTGAGAACCCCTTCAAGTGTACAGTTGACAGGCAGAGTCCAATCGGCTTCACTCCTGCTTGTGTACAGTGAACAGACAGGGACCAATCAGCTTCACTCCTGCTAGTGTACAGTGAACAAGCAGGGACTGAAGGTACTGGATTTTGACCCTTTATATACATTCAGTTAAGTTAAGAAATAAATGGACACTGACACAGGTTTTGTTATTTTGTCTGTTTAACAAAATATATCCAAGTTACAGTTAAATAATCAATATGGGCTTAAAGTGCAGTTTCTCAGTTTTAACATAGATTCTACAGTTTCTCAATAACAGCTCTTATATGTAGCACCCTCTTTTTCAAGGGACCAAAAGGAACTGGACAATTTACTCAAAAGCGGTTTCATGGACAGGTGTGGAGTTTTCCTTTGTTATTTCTTCATAAATTAAGCAGGTAAAATGTCTGGAGTTGATTCCAGGTGTGGCATTCACATTTGGAAGCTGTTGCTGTGAACACACAAAATGCGGAGCTCTCAATGCAAGTGAAACAGGCCATCCATAGGCTACAAAAAAATAAATAAAAAATCCATCAGAGAGATAGCAGGAACATAAGGAGTTGCCAAGTCAGCAGTTTGGTACATTCTGAGAAAAAGGAAAGCACTGGTGAGCTCTGCAACACAAAAAGTCCTGGACATTCACGGAAGACAACAGTGGTGGATGATCATAGGATCCTTTCCAAGGTAAAGAAAAACCCCTTCACAACATCCAGCCAAGTGAAGAACACTCTCCAGGAGGTAGGCATATCATTATTCAAGTATGCCATAAAGAGAAGACTTCACGAGAGCAAATACAATGGGTTCACCATTAGGTGCAAACCATTCATAAGCCTCAAGAATAGAAAGGCCAGATTAGACTTTGCAAAAAAACATCTAAAAAAGTCAGGCCAGTTCTGGAACAGCATTCTTTGGACAGATGAAACTAAGATCAGCCTGTACCAGAATGATGGGAAGAAAAAAGTATGGAGAAGTTTTGGAATGGCTCATGATCCGAAGCATTCCACATCATCTGTAAAACACGGTAGAGGCAGTGTGATGGCATGGCCATGGATGGCTTCCAATTGCACTGGGCCACTAGTGTTTATTGATGATGTGACAGAAGACAGAAGCAGCTAGATGAATTTTGAAGTGTATAGGGATATATTGTCTGCTCAGATTCAGCCAAATTCAGCAAAGTTGATTGGACGGTGCTTCACTTTACAGATGGAAAATGACCCAAAACATACTGTGAAAGCAACCCAGGAGTTTTTCAAGGCAAAGAAATGGAATATTCTGCAATGGCCGACTCAATCACCTGATCTCAACCCGATCAAGCATGCATTTCACTTGCTGAAGACAAAACTTAAGGCAGAAAGACCCACAAACAAACAACATTTGAAGACAGCTGGAGTAAGGGCCTGGCAAAGCATTACAAAGGAGGAAACCCATCGTTTAGTAATGCCCATGTGTTCCAGACTTCAAGCAGTCATTGCCTGCAAAGGATTCTCGACAAAGTATTAAAAATTAACATTTTATTTATGATTGTGTTAACTTGTCCAGTTACATTTGAGCCCCTGAAAGAAGGGGACTGTGTATGAAAATGGTTGCAGTTCCAAAACGTTTCATACAATATTTTTGTTCAACCCCTTGAATTAAATTTGAATGTCTGCGCTTCAATTCCATCTCGGTTGTTTCATTTCAAATCCATTGTGGTGGCATATGGAGCCAAAATTATGAAAATTGTGTCAGTGTGCAAATATTTCCAAACCTAACTGTATACATATTTCCAAAGAGTCAACGAATTAATGTGGCAGGTGAATTAAATAGTTAAACAGAGTATACAATTACATTACAAGTATCAAAGATAGAAGTTCTCCAGATATTTCAGTTTGCGAAAGCTAAGATGCCTGCATAGACACAGGAAAGAAAGCCAGAAGAGAGCGTTTCTAAAACTGTCTCTCTGTTATAACCCAACATGTGGGTTTGGGGGATTTTTAACGACACCTTAGCCCACTGTGTTATCAGTGAACACATTCCAATCCATGCCTTCCTGGGTAGTGTCTGTTTACAGCATTCACCAAATCAAAAACACCAACGCAGAAACAGAGAGAACTGTGTTTAAACAGAATAGCAGCAACACATTGTGCTCAAATTACATCATATAAGACATACAGTATGTCATAGGATTTCTATAATACATTAAACATCATACATAAGATAAACATGTGAATGGATGTACTACAAAATGAAGGCTTGTTGAATGGGTACTAAATAAACATAGAATTCACATTTTTCGGTTCCTTCAGTACAAATCAGCTTCAATCCTGCTAGTGTACAGTGGACATGTAGGGACCAATCAGCTTCACTCCTGCTACAGTACAGTGGACAGGCATGGCCAAACCCCCTCATATTCTACAAGATATGTATGACTGATAACACACTGTCATTTTCAGCAACAACCAGGGAGCAATAAGGTTTAATTGTGTTGTTCAAGGTGCCTGCTCTGGGATTTGTTCAGGTGCTCTAACCACTAGGCTACCCTGCCTCCCTTGTACCACAATGCACTTTGTGCTCACGGAAGCATCCAGTACATCAAATCATCTAGATCCTGTTAACAGAAATGTCAGATGATGTACAATGTCTCAGTGCCCAGAGGGAAGAGACCGCAATGTGTCTTCTTTAATGTCAACTGACCAAGAGAAAACTGTGATGGTGATTATTCTAATGGTGTTCACATCAACCCCGTTATTGGGCGACTGACTTTGTCATGGCAACTATTATTGTTTTCTTTACTGGATTGGAATTTCATTATGGGCTGTCCCTTGAAATTATTTCCAATGAAACAACTTTTTGGTGCATGTTTCCATTCTGTCATTCTAAAGAACAACACGGGGTGATGGAGGATGGACAGTTGGAAGCTCAACTCGGGCAACATCTGGGCTTATTGTTTTCAGTCCAATCCAACAACATCCTATGTTCAATAGCCAGGTTCCTACACGGCTTTCACCCAGTTGGCTGTGATCAGTGCGAATGAGTTAGAAACAGACACATTCCTCACACCCAGTTCATCTGCTCTCCCAACTCTCTTCTTCTCCCTATCTCTCTTCCCCTCTCTCTGCCTAGGGAACACTGGACCTCTCACACAGATCTCATTAGTGAAAGTCAGACCAAGTGACTACCTAAGGAGGCGCGCACACGCACACGCACACACACACACGCACACGCACACGCACACGCACACGCACACGCACACGCACACACACACAGAGAGAGACAAATGGGGGTCTGTGCAATCTGATGTCAAACTAGTATGGCCAAGTCTGTAACAGGGCTGGAATAACCTGTGAATTGAGTCCATAGTAGTAGGAAAAAGCCTTCTCCAGCTGCCTTCCCATCAGTGTGTTCTTCGCCACTGGTTCCGGGCACGGCTCTCTGATCATGTGGTGAGTCAGTTCCCCCTAAACCCTCCAGAGACGAACCAGTCATCCCAGATGACCATAGCAACGCCATAGCAACACCACAGCCCTGTGGCAACGTTGCGTGAGGAGACTGGAGATATCTGTGCCCACAGATCCAGACCAGAAGGAACATGGAGTATAAAGGAACCGGCACATGAACCCTACTGTTGGTCTCTCCATGATCACACCTAGTTCTTCCGTCAGTTCAGACACCCTCCGGGTTCAGCCACGAGCTTCTGTCTTTCTGTCCGAGCTCTCACCAACTCAATTCTCCCGCACAGTAGGGGCTCCCGAGATGAAATGGAAACTCCAATTCATGCTTTGTCACTGTGTAATCACTGACAAGGAATCAGGAAACACACACACACAAGTGCGCGCACACCCACACACACACACGCGCACACACACAACTGCTGCTGCAACAATCAAGGAATAAAAATGTATCAGGCAGATTGGATTTCCAGTTCCCACACAGGCAGGAGATGAGACGGGGGAGGCCTGTCAGCTCGGGTTAAACACGACTAGCTGAAGCTCAGTGTTTGGCACAGAGAAGACAACCCTGCTGCATTTCCCATAGGCTAACACCACCGCCATGTCTCTTGGCTTGGCTTGAAAACAGCTGTTACTTTCTTCAGCAGAAACTTGGGTCTTATGTAAGTGATCGTTGCCCAGAAGAACTAGCTGTCTGTTGGAATATCGTATAGGTTAGTGCCGTAGGACAAGCGTAGGCTACTGCCTGTTTCACTGCCAGTATGGCTTGTCCAAATATCTCCCTTCGTTCCTTATCTTTGTTTTTTTTATCTTCCCTTACTCCTTCTCATCCTCATTTCTTTCGCTACCATTCCCTCCAGGTGATGTTTCTTGTAGTGTGATGTGAAATGTTAGGCTGCCTG